>CM076735.1:9326824-9566824 GCA_038501795.1 Pseudopleuronectes americanus
ACACCTTCAGGCTCGCATGTAAATAATATCAGGGGCCTTCATGTGGGAGAAAAGCCTATGAATGTTTTTACTGGTCAGCACCAACAGCTGGAGAACCCAGAGTTTTGTGGTTCTTTGTGTTGCTTTGTCGCCTTTAAACTTCGGTATAAATCAAGATAGTATCCTTTTTATCTGAGTTGGGAAAAGAAGAAACTCGAATGGAAGTTGAGTGCAACCATCCGCCAAGGCCCAATGGTCCCCTTGAATTCAATCAAGCTGCTCCAAATTTCATAAACTCATAGATATCAGTTCCCTAAATGTGCTTGATAAAAAAAAAGATCCATGAAATATTTCATGGGAAAATTTGTGCAAATATAAAAATAACAAGCGGAGTATATTAAAATGTTGAAGAAAGAACAAACAAAGAGACAGGGGGGGGAAACATAGCCCCCTTGACTGGGGTATAAAGTCTACTTGCGGAAAATGTGGAATGGAAAATCTAGACCAGAATCTCAAAACAAAAGACTCTTCCTGAGTGATTGATCATCAGCATTTCAGACTGTCAGTGTTGTGGTGGAGACACATTCTGGCAGAACTTACAGAAGTGAGTCCAGTGAGGTTGCACTGGAGCAGATCAGTGTCCTCCACCACCGTCTCTCCCAGCAAAGGACTGAAGCACGGAGAGGAGCTCCAACTCACTGCGTAGACATAAAAAACACACACGATCACAACAAAAACACACTTTAAAACTGGCACCATTCGATGGAAAACATACAAATCATTTGAATTTGTTTTGAACAATGCTCTATTTTGAAAGGTTTTGACACATCATTGTGCCGCATAATTTTTCATATTGTGATACTGAGTTCTAAATGAAGCAATGGGATGGGCACAGCAGCTGACCTTTGTACTTAGTAACCACAGCAGAGTTGACACAAAGGGGTTCCTGGAAGTCCACCGTCAGACTGGTGCTGCTGCTGACAGACAGGGAAACTGCACTGGGAGCGTCTGGATGGCCTAAAGAGGCAGAACACATAAGCAAAGGGACAGACGGGGTAAACACAAGCAGACCGAGATGCAATGCTCCATATTATGACCATTATAATGACGCGGACTCAATTTCAGAGATGGAAAATGTAAAAAAAGTGTCATGCAATTAACTGTCAGAAATGACAGCAACATCACATCTGCACTCGGCCATCTTCACAAATTACTGTCAACTAGGAGGGGGGATGTCACCTCGTGAGATTGTGAATACGACTCCATAAACATCGTTTTGACATGTGGTGTGTAATTTCCATCCCAGTTCGCACAACGTATCTCTCCAATGACACGAGAACGTGGAATTATAAAGTAAGGACAGATTGGTTTGGTTGGAAGAGGAGGAGGACTGTGTGCGTGTGAGTGTGTCTGGTGGCTGTCTACAATGCCACTAAGCGTGTCATGGAGCGACTATAAAAAATTAAAGCAGGAATACAGACGGACGCACACACACACATACACACACTTGTCTGGTCGGCATCTCAGTGTGGAAGCATTTAACTCAGACCAGACAGAATGCCAGCAGAGAAAAAAGGTGCAAAAATGAAACCCAAAAAGGACTGCTGGTAGACTGCGGTGTGTGAGCTGTGAACTTCTCTCAGCATGTGAAAAAATAAAATAATAAGACATCAAAGTTGCCCAGCAGCCTTACTCGCATGCTCGAAGCCCGTCTGCATGCGTCGGAAGAGCCGAAGCCTCCACTCCCAGGACTTCAGCTGCCTTTCCTGGTCGGATCCCTCGCGCTCACAGGGGCCCTCGCTCTGCACCTGAGCCTGAAGCTCCGACACCTTCTGCTCTGCCTCCTTCACCAAGGTGGCCAAGTGCACCGCTCGGCCCTCCAGACTCACAACTGAGAAACACAAGGGAGAGAGAGAGAGAGAGAATCCAATGAGAACATTCCAATACCTTTTGACACATTTCAAAGTTACTGCATTATTTTAAGACGACTGTCACCCAGAGAAAAAAACCTGTTGGTACTTTCCTGACCTCAATGTCTGCAAAACTTCTCCGATAAGTTGCTACACACTTATGTCTGAACTCCCTTTGACTAGTAAAAGAGAATGAGAGGACTTATAGGAAACCTGCAGACTAAAAGGAAACACTGGACCTGAGAATCAGGCAACAAAAACCCATTCAGCTTACATCTGGACTTAACTGTTTAAGTCTACCGAGCTGCAATAATCCTGCAGAAGATCCTTACCATGACCTAGGTAACTGGGAATCATCACAGATATCATGTTGGTATTATACAGTTTTTGAAAACAGTTCAAAGTTTAGGAGTGGTGGATTGCAAAATTCAAAGAGTACACATTTTTAAAATAAAATTCTCTGGCTCAAGCATAACTTTTTAAAATAGACCTATTAAATCCAGAGGAGAAGAAACAAAATATTTTTTGAGTTTAACCAGTGAGGTCAATAGCGTGGTCCCGGGGTTTCTGCTTTCATCAAGTGCATAAACAATGCACATGGTTTTCCCGATATTGCAACGAATCGCCTGCGATGTCGTTAATTGCTTTTGCAGACCACTTGTTTTTTAATGTCTTTGTTTGCGGCAGATTCCCTCAATAAACTCCATTTAATGCAGCTCGGCAGTCCCTCTTTGGAGGTGACATCACCGAGAAAATGCCACAGAAAAATGGGGCAATGAAAGTGAGAGGAGCGGGAGAGGGCGGGGTGTCCTTCACATGTGGTTACGAGGGGACACAAAATGGTGGGAACGTGCACAGACGTCGTTTTAAAACTGCCATTGTAAAAGTATTTTTCCCCCAAAAGCCGCGGAAAACTGTGTATCACCGATCTATTTTTACCACAGCCTCACACAGCCTCCATCAGAGGAATGTTTTTCTCAAAGTCGGTGGGGTTACTAAAGCAATGTGAACAATGATGTTTACTTTAAACCAAAAACAAACACATCGCTGCAGTAGATGAGATGTAACACCCAATAAAAATATTTTAATCGCGACTGAGCGGTCAGCAGCCGCGGCGGGTGGCGGCAAAGATCTGAGGGTTCAATCACCGCAAGTGTAATTACAAATGCATACAGATCAGTAAAACTGCAGAAGAGGTCATTTAGAGCTGCTGAGGTCATGAAGGACAGTAGCCCACTGTACTTCTTCATTGGTGGCTGGTCGTTCCTGGAGTGTTTGGGACTGGTGTGTGTCTGTGTTTAGTCTGCGCGGTCTGTGTTTGTTCGTCGTAGATTCCACCGTTGAGCGTTAGATTCCACTGTTGACAGTAAGTTTAAAGCTCCGTGTCAAAATGTCCATCTGGGTGTTTAATTCTGCGGCTCCCTCGGTGTCTCCACAGCGGCGGAGTGCTCCTCTTTGAATCCCAGTGTCGGTTTTGCTGTTCTTCTCGGCCCCTTGTGTGAAGACTCCACGGCCTTTTGTCACTTTTAGATACGGTAAAAGAGGAGAATCTGGGTTCTAGTTTTAAGGTCAGGGTTGAAGTTAGGACTCCCTGGGAGGGTTCCTGGATTTATAATTCCTGAGGGTCCACTTTGATTTACATCTCCAGCACTTTCCAGGCCAAGAAAGTGGTCCCAAAGCTGTCACTGGTGCGTATGTGTGTCTTGATTTGTCCTTATTTCACATCAGGCCTGGGATCCTAAACAGCACATTAAAGTGGTTATCCAATTGGGAGCCGTCAAGTGATTTATAACGTGAATATGAAGTTAGTTTCAGAGATATTCTCTCTCGTTAACACACTGTGAAGTCAAGCATGGTGATATAAATACAGTTAGCATCAAAATGAATAGGTTTTGAAACTTAAACTTATTCTCTATTGACAGATTCTGTGTGTGAATATGCAGAATCTGTAGATGAGGGACAAGAAGTCTTCTGATTGTAGTTCGAGCAATGGCCTTTGAGCAGGCTTTTAGTTGCCCACAGGTGAACAGTCCGTGTGGAGAGCAACAGAGGCCGAGCCCATTGGCGGATATGCATCGGCTTTCTGACAAACTGTGTTTTACGTGTTGAGAAATGTTAGACTCTGGTGGACTTGTCAGAAAGTAAACAGGAAGACTTGACCCGGATCTTTGCTCTCTACACCGGAAGCCCTCAAATATTGGCCGAAACCCACAGATGCTGATTGATCATCAGACGATAGACAATTGGCTTTGAGATTGTTCTAATCTTAACCAAAACCTTACCTTCCATTAACCTTAACCATAGTTTCTACTTGCCATTACATCACCCTTGACCTAATCTTAACCTATGCCAAATAATAAGCAAACCTTGAATATCTTAACCTTGAAATGTAACGATTACGTTATGGGGACTCCATAATGTAACTGTGTAAATAGATGAAGGTCCCCACAATATGATTAATATTTGGACCACACACACATACACAGACGAACACGCTAACAGGACTTGTGAGCTCTTTGGGTACTGGAGAGAGAGAGAGAGAGTAAAATCAAAGCGCAAACTTCAGTAAACACCACTTTCCATTCAAGTGTTTTCAATTTAATGATACCTTTATAAGACGTCTGGCTCAGCTCTAGAGAAGTGTGTGTGTGTGTGTGTGTGTGCCCACACACAAGTACAAACACAAACAGCGTAGGAGCCTCGCTGGCGAGTTCTAATCATTAACAGCAGAAGGGAGCGGAGGCTCAGCAGATCACAGACAGTGAAAAAGTGCTTACAAAGATGACTAATATTGCATCATGATTACCAGCCCTTCATCGCCTTTAATACGATTTTGCTGCCAGCGGAAAACATGAAAGAAATGTGTGAGTTTGTTAACATGAATGTGTTACAGGTGTGTATGGTAGTAGATTGTATTATGAGATTTATGTGTGTGTGTGTGTGTGTGTGTGTTGTTGCTTTGGGCAACACCTGCAGCAGCTTTGCTTCCAACTAATGCAGTTGTGATAGAAGCTCGGTTCCCAAAGAGCGGCTGCTGGAGCCGTAACAAACTCTCTCTGGTAGCAGATCTGAGCTATGCTAAATACAGAAATCTACAAAGGGAAAACAAAGATTAAAGATCTGTCAGTCAGTGACAGATGTGGTTTTGGGCCTCACTCGCATCATTAGCTCGGAAAGGGAACAAGTTGTGTTAGGCAGAAGACAACTTACTTTCCACTCTCTACAAATCACAGAAGACTCAAATGACATTTGCTGTGGTGTGACTCACCTGCAGGGAAGCCAAAGTTATGTGAATGAAAGTAAGATTAAATACAAGAGATTGAATATAAGAACCATGGTTCTTACTAGAACTGAGTTTAAGTGATGGTGACCCAAGAACTGATTTGATTTCTTTAACTTTATGTAATAATTGTCTGGACTATAATAGTTGTGAACTTTGTGTTAAGTCCTCCAGAATATGTTTTAAATCCTTAACTGAAAACACATCAACAAAAATAAGTAACTTTTTCTATTGTGGAGAGAGTAATATTGTAGTTTGTGAATCGACTGCAGGATTTAACAAGTTCAAATTAAGACCATTAAGACCTTTTAGGAACAATAATGAATGTAATTTTAAGACTTATGTCGGATGTCCACCAGATCTGAATGTACCAGGTGCATTGTGATCCTCTACTCACAGTGGGGACTTTCCTTGGCGCCGGCTCGCAGAAGCACCTTGGCCATGGGCACGTTGTTGGTCATGATGGCGATATCCAGGGGCAGGAGGCCCTCGCTGTTGGGCGTGTTGAGGTCCAGCTCCTCCAGGCTGTACTGGGAGAGAAGCAGCTGCACCAAGTCCAGCTCCTGGTGCTCCACTGCTTCAAACAGAGCTTCACTACTCTGGAACTGTGGCACAAAGATAGTTCCCATGGAGTTATAACAGAGTACCAATGAACAGCTGATAATAAACTCATACTATGACATTTAGGAAATTGTACCCAGAATGCCTTTCTCCATATACTTATTCTACAATAGTTAGATGGATGTGTGTGTGATGTTAATATCTGATGTTCTCTTACTGTCCAGGTCTATATGTTTCCTCAGACTATTTTTAGGCTACAATGTTCCTGGGCTTATTATTTTTTCCTTGTCTCCCTCTCTGACTTACTATGGTGGTTTTGCGCAGCCTCTCCTTGTCTCCTCCCCTTCCTGACACCACGCTGTCCTCGAGGGCAGGGGGGTTGGTGCCCACACGGAACTTTCCAGACAAGTTGCGGTATAGGCGGCGAGCCGCGCTTGGCGAAGACAGGCTGGCTGCCTTGCGGGCTGGGGCTGGCTGGTGGGCCTGGTCGCCCCTCATGGGCTGCGTCATCTTGGCAGAGTCAGCCCTGGAGGAGAGACAGGTGGGTAAGAGTGTGAGTGGAACACGACATTTCGTACAGCATGTGGACCGTGTGATCACTTCTCGTCCATCAGAACTTTAGAAAAGATCACCAGGCTCATTTGCAAATGCTACAATGCAAGATCAACAGAAAAAGTTATCATGAATGTATTATCAATATTATTATAAAGTTATTATTTCTTACAAACTTTCAGACGTTGTGTGTGACCTGATGCCCCAGTGATGGTCTGGTGACTGGAAATTTGGCATTTAACTCTAATTAGTATTCATGCTTTCCACTCGCCCAAGTGTTTATAACTTGCCAGACTATAAAACAAACACAGGGCAGCCGAGGCTAATTAAATTTGAATATTTAGAATAAAAGTTTCAATAAGTCAAAGAGCATTTCTGCATTATGATAAAAGGAAAATGAAAAGCGCCTGAAGGGAAACAAGGACCTTTCCTGGGTTTAATTACACCTGTGCCACAAATCTCTGTTTAAAACCAAACTTTGTCTGGGTTTCAATTTTAATCCATTCATGCAGGAAGTTTGAAAACAGAGTAAGTCCTTGAATTGTAACGACTTTACGCAGAGCATCGTCCACTCATGGCTCACTATGATACACTGTGTACAAAGAATGGTGAACAACTCATCTTAGGCTTCTTTTACCTTTTAAAGCTTGGGTTGGTAATCCTAGAAAAGCCAGCAAGAGCAGGCTACACTTTGAAAAGATGCATCCGATACATCCCACCCCCTCCCATTGGGATCCAAAGCTATGCCCCAAAAACATATGAACGTCCACTGCCTGACAACTGGTAGAAGCTGACTTTTCTTTGACTTGCTCACTAACCTCTGGCCTTTCTTTCTGCTTGAGTTGTGTAAGATTCTCTTTTTAAAGTGCAGATGCAATGATTCATTCAAATCAAATGATTGGTCGTGTTTCTCCAAAGCTGAACCCTCAAAACCATGAACTCTATAGTCTCTGTCCACACCACAACTCTCTCATTACTCTATCTATCTATCTATCTATCTATCTATCTATCTATCTATCTATCTATCTATCTATCTATCTATCTTTGTTACAGTCCTGCGATCATAGACGGATTAAAACAATTACCAAACTGACCTTTAAAGTTGTGCCTAATTATCCAAGTAAAAAAGTTTTCAGAGGAAAGCAACATTAACATAGTTTAAAAATTATTTAATTTATCCCCTTAATACCGAAACCCCCACCCAAACATTGTTCTTCAACCCAGACACATGGCGGGGGACCACGGGTCTGCTGCATGGTGATAAATTGCACTGACCTGCCAGATGGACACAATGTTGGCATTATCCCAATCACAGGTGCCACATGAGTCACCCTGCTCTGGCAATGTCAGCCTCGCCACCACATCGCCAAGATTGTTCTGTAACATCACATGTGCTTTTTTACGAGTTTTAAAGATCAGCTTCTTGTCACTGGTGTCTTGGCATCACTGGTATGACGGCTATGCGGGCCCTTTCCGTTCCGCCATGGGAACTATGCAGATGATGGTGGAGTTTCTGAGGGTGAGTCTGGTACGAGGTGTTCGCACACACTCGACTGCTGAAGGAAATGTCATCAGGACTCTAGAGGCGATAGTGACAGACTCAATGACGTGTCCCACAAAACAGAGGCAGGAAGATAAATGAATTCCTAAAGGGCGGATATTTCAACACCTTTCCCTCCTTCTGTTCCTCTCTGCTCTCTTAACATCTTGTTTCTCAATTTATCATCCCTCTTATCCCACTGGTTTTCTTCTCCTGTTCCTTTTATCGCTCGAGGTCTTTTCACTCCTTCCCTGTATGTCCTTATCACACTCTTATTTCTTCTCCTCTGTCCCTAACACCTCTCTTCTGGCCTTGACTCAACTCTGGATCTGCATTTAATTGCTGTATGACTGTAGACAAGAATGCCTCAGATGTAGATACAGTTATTCTGGTGTCATAACCCACTAGAAGCCTCCATATTCACTTTGGTACAATTTCTTGAAAAGCAAAAAGGTTTGATGAGTTTTCCAAAAGATTACAACAACGGTTATTCACATGTTCAATATGAATGCAAGCTGTGTCCTCTTTGCGTAACCTAATCGCTAAACAGCTACGCAGTAACCTTGAGATTGATTTCAATCCGTGGCTGCAGCTATCAAAGCATTTGTCTCCGAGTCCTTAAGAAGCGCTCGCTTGTTATCGGTCACTCTGGAAAACATCATCAGCTATATACCACAAATGTAAATGTTGTTCTTCAAAAGCGACGGTTTGAGCAGGGGCAGCGATGGGTTGAGCAAAGTAAATAAAGGTTGAGTTAGTTTGGGCCATCGTGCCATATGCCAAGAAGTATCACACAGGCCAAGAACAGATTTGTCAAGGTGAGAACATCTGTAGGAAAAATGTTATTTATACTCCCACTCCGCTATGGACGTGTGAGCCCCCACGAGCATGCACGCAAGCACACACACACATACACACACATACACACACACCCTCCCCCAGCACATGCATTTTGTACAACAGCTGACAGCGGCACACATTGTAGACTTTAAAGCAGCTCCGAGCCCCCGCAACAAGCCCTTTTTCACAGCGCCGATACACCTAAAATACCCCCCCGATCCCATCCCTTCCCGCTCCGTCCCCTCCATCTCCACTCCATCCCGTAATAGAGGCCTTATTTTAGACATCCTCGTGTTCCCGGCCGGGCCTAACCTATTCCAGGGTTCCAGATAAAGTGCGGCAGGTATTTGGAATAATTTTTCCATGGGCCTGGCCCGGAAGATAAAACAAGAGATATATTTGTAATGCGTGTGCCGGTATCTCATTTCAAAGAGAAAGCCCATTGGAATCTCGCCCCAGGCTTATTGTTATTTGCCTGAGATGGAACAGACGACTTTTTTCTGTCGGCAGGACGGTGCCCCATCACTCTCTGACGACATTACAGAGTGTGTAGCGCGGCGTGGTGTGCGTGTGCCTTCAAAGAGATGCTGCATCCTATTGGGATGTCATTCCCCAATGACATGCCCCCTACCCTAGAGAAGGATAAAACACGGGACATCATAAACTGAGGCGTTCAAATCAAAACTAGACAAAACGCTACACTTACTAGCTTCTGAGAATATATGAAAAGATTTCAACACAGATTTCAGCCACCAATGTAATCATACTGCGTTAACAGATGATCATTATGATGACTGCATGCATTTAATTGGCAACTGAGCAGGAGCATGTGCACTGCTCTGCTAAATGATAAAAGTGTAAATAACTTAGTAAAGTGAATTTCTCTTGCTCAGACTTTAAAATAGAACATTTAATAGAAGTGAATAAAATCCTTATCTGCACACATTGGTTGTTGCCAGAAATTTTTATTTAAGCAACGTCTCACCACCATTAGGACTTGATCTTTTGATCAAGATCGCTGCTACGTCAGTCAAACAATAAAAATGGCACTGAGTAGAGCACATGCCTACAGGCCCTACAGTCCTACAGTCCACTTAAAGTTTATCAAAACACATTAAAATGTAGAATTTTAACCCTGCACCCCCTTATTTTTCTGTTCTTTCTTGGCCCATATCCCATATGTACGTGATCTTTGCTGACAAACAGACCAGCCAACAGAAAAGTGGACAGGGTTGAAAACTGATAACACTCAGAAATACCACGAGCTAACATGAACTTACACATAGCAAGACATCCATATCACAAAAATTTCCCTCACTTTGACCAGTTTTTTGGAAGCAGGAAGCAGTTGTTCTGGGAAAGCCAAGTCGCCAGGCTCCACGTCTGGCCTGTCGTCAATCCCACATCAAATACACAGCCAGCCTGCCACAGTGAGCTTGCATCAGCCTCTTACAACAATCAACACGCCCGAAATGCACACATGGGGTCACATGGCATCTGCTTTATTAGTTGTATCAGACTGTTTACACAAACAGCCCGGTCCTCCAGACAGTGAGTCACATGTAAACAAAGGCTGCATATTAAAAATGCGCAGAAAGTGTCTAGACGTTGACTTAGTGCTCGAATACGAGTCAAGATGGGAAAAGACCCGCGATTTAAGAAAATGATGAATAATTGTCGGCATGGCAGAAATTGCCAGAAGTGGGATTTTTGTGCTAAAAGGCGGCCACAAGTATTCACATAAGAACAACTCAGACACACTTCAAAGCTGAGCTGAGAAGTGGCGGCAGAGTGGAAAATGTTGCTTGGTCTGACAAATCCCATCTTATGTTGCAACATAAAGTACACTAACCGGTCAGATCTGTAAGAAAGAATGAATCCATCCAATCTGCTGCCAGCAGCGAGGGAGTAACCACACACACACACACCCATGGAAACACACACAACCAGCATCTGACTCAATAGTATTAGATTCCAAAATTCAAATTTGAGCATGGTTATGGACTCACTATGAAATCATCAGCAGGAATTAGACACGTACGGTTCTGATGGTTGAACTTTGTCAGATGTGGGATCAGAGACATTTTTTCTATCATGCTCATTGACACCACCATTTTTATTTGTTGTTCTTATTACATCTTGGTAATATCTGCAGCACTAAGAAAGAACTACAGGCGCGTAGGAAGAAGCTTCAACTGAACATTAACAGAAGACCAACTTAAAGATCTTGTGTGTATATTTGAAATATTTAAGACAAAGCAAAACACCAAATCTAGTGTTGTTACATATTCAGAATTGTATAATAAGAGCAATGGATATCCCCACTCATACAAAACACTTTTGTGATATAACAATGACATTGCAAAGCTGTAGTTTTACATTTATTTGTTCTTTCCACCTGCCTGATGTAAGAAGGGAACAAATAGGAAGTTGACTATGAAAAGAAAAATAATGCTTCTGGCTATTACTACCATGAATATATATATAATGTTAATCTAAAGTTTAAAATGTAAATGTTTATTCAACAGCACACAAGCACACAGCCACACATAGCTTGTGTTGCATAGTGGGGTATTTACGGGCATGTGTTTATGTGTGTGTGTGTGTGTATGGTGTACATATGTGTGTAGGCATGCAGCTGCCAAATTAGATACAGGAACACATGGGAAGACATTTTATTAGTGAGTTGTAACAATAATATCAAAGCGACAAAAGCACACAGTGTAACTATGGTCAAATGCAAAGACATATTTGTCCGAAAGGGCTTCAATGCATTGGATTGAGTAGAATATTTTACAACAATGTACTTTTACTGCTTTTTGTTTTCTTCTCGTCTTTGAGCGCTCCAGCCTCTTTGTTCATATTAGTGGACAAGTATCACTCGTCTGTGCAGGTCAAGTCCCACAAGCTAAACAAAGAACTGGGACGGTAGGAAGATGGATAGAGAGACGGCGGAAAGGCAAAGAGCGGCACCAGAAGGACAGTGCTCGCTGAAAGCACAGTGGTGGGGGTCAGATAGGCAGACAGCGAGAGGGGAAAGTTGCACAAAATCACTCTCACACACACACACACACACACACACACACACACACACACGCACACAGAGTACGCTGGCTGCTCTAAATGTGGCTTGTAGAAGGAAATTCTGAAATCTGAGTCTTGGCACCAGACAGGCTGGAAGCAAGCAGGCTGCTGGACGCACAGAGGGAGAGAGAGGGGGAGAAAGAGAAAGAGAGAGAGAGAGGGAGAGGGAGAGGGAGAGAGAAAAGGGGCGGGGGGGGGCAACATTGCTAGAATTTATATAGCTGTACCCTCTGTTTGGCTCTTATCAGCTTATAGGCAACATGAGGCCAAGCCAACACTGGGACCTGCAGCCTCTCACTCGCACTAGTTGGCATGGCAACACAACAAACGCAGGGATACACACTCGTGCTCACACACAACAACGCATGCACGTGAGCAGCACTGTTTTCGGGGCTTTCACGTGATTTTATAGCCAACAAAACAAACACAGTGCTTCTAAAGGCCCTTTAGGATCGTATTTTACAGACACGATTTCACTGAGGGACGTATCAGGTGTGTGTGTAAAAGTGATTTTGGTTGAGTTTGCTAAAAACATCCTCTTTCGCTTTATTTCCCTGGGGCTCCATATAGTGAGATGCGGATGGATGATCCTAACAGATGTGCATCCGACAAGCGGCGTAGCTGATCAGCAAGATATTCAACATGGACTGTGGTATTCTAATTATGTTCTTTTGATTTTTTCCACCATCCAGACGATATTCTTCTGCTGTTGAGTCATCTAGTTTGGATAATCCACTCTCCTCTGTGGTCTCAACTTCGTCTTTTTGATAAGATGCGTGTGCTGAGATGGTTTTCTGCTGTCCTGAGGTGATTCACTCTCACTCTCAAGCTCATCTGTGTCCGGGCACAAGCAGAAAAATCCCAAATATATGGTTCACTGTGATATTCTACAGTCTGTGCTGAGATCACTGGTGGAAGCCATCATGTCAAAAAGTGAAAACCCCTGTAGGCATTCAGGTTTAAACATATACACGTCTCACTTTGAAGCTCATGTCGTGTTCCTTATCGGACACCAGGTACAGACCGTACCATACCGCCTGCTGCCACATCAACACACTCGCCCTTTATCTCTATCCTATTTACACAGTCCTTATTCTCTCCCCCCTTTTATCTTGTCCTCTTCTTCTCCCTTTCTCTGTCGCTTTCTCCCCCTTGGGAGAGCGGCAGAGAAAGAGTGGGCGGTCCGCTGTATGTTTAACCTTTGAAGTGGGCCTGCTGCGCCGAGCAAGGCCTGCCACCTGTTGGCTCTGTGTGTGTCCATGTGTTGTGTGTGCACGCAGAGGTAAATCTCTCTAATTTTGATGGTGGTGGCGGTGGTGGTGGGGGGGTGCGCTTGGTGGCGGGCAGCGACCGATGTTCTCAGGAGGGTGCTTCCAAAGGTGGGGATCACACACACAAGCATACATACAACCCCTCCTCTGTCAGGGGCTTGGTGACACCATGTCTCCCACGGCGATCGTGGGCCCAGCCTGGGTGGCTCCAGGCCTTCTGTGTGTCTCTCTCTTAGAGTGTGTGTGTGTGTGTGTGTGTGTCACACCAAAGGGGTCCCTGTCTGGGCCGCCATATGCCACCCACCCAGCCAGTGAGAGGAGAGAGGCGGGGGCGACCCCTGGCCACTGAAGCCACCAGTTGGCCCATTCTCTCAGTCACACGCCGGCCGGGCGCCATGTTTATCTAGAATAGTGATGGAGGGAGTTGGTTGGCTGTGTGTGTTTGTGTGTGTGTGTGTGTGTGTGGGTTTAAGGGTGACAGCAATTGATCATTTGTAAAAAGAATAGTGCAGTGCCCATTTTAAAACTGCCTGTTTGGAAAGGGCCTCTGGTAATGGTGGTTTAAAACTGTAAAAAGTGACCTGCTGTCATTTAGCTGCAGGAAGTAAAATAGTGGCAGCGGGACTCAGTCCACCTTCAGAACCCTGAAGCTGCGCCAACGCTGCTGCACAGAGAGCTGTTCACCTGTTTATTCTCGACTCAATACACAGAACTCATGATTGGGGAATAAGTTGTCGTTTCCGTTGTTGCTTAAGTTGATGAGTCCCAGCCGCTGTTGCTACAGAACTCTGGTCCCTAGTTTATTCAAAGTTTATTAATATTATTAATAGTATAATTAATATCTATATAAATGTCAAGTTTGAAGCGAATGAGATGCACAGTTCTCAAGAAATCTGAGTAAAAATAGAAAAATAGATAAAGATGACAATGTGCATACTCTTACACACACACACACACACATATATATGTGCACACCCTCCTGAGTGGATGTATAGATGGATATATTGGATGGTAACACATGCTCATTTAACATCAGTGTGTGTGTGTGTGTGTGTGTGTGTGAGTGTGTGTGCCTGTCATGACATAAGCCACACAGTAACATCCACAGATGAAGTCAAGACAATGCCGTTGAGTCTTGAAATGAAAATCTGAATGGAAACCTGGACTGTGTTTCCTAATGAACTCACCGGATCCTAAGCTGGACGCACTTCAACTCTGACTGGCTGAAGTAAACCACTGTCAGTCGGCTGATGGGGTACGGTGGGGAACGAAGAAACGCTAAGTGAGAAACTGACGTGAGCGAAACCTTTTACTGGCTCTCATGGTGCCTCTGTTACATTCCAGTGCTCTGTGACGTGGGTGTGGACGTCTGCACTACCTGAGCTTCCTATCTCAATCTGTAAACCATTTTCCAAGACTAGTTTCAAACCACAAGTCTCCTGGGTCCCCGGCTGATTTTCCTTCTACCTCTGACCCTGAATAAAACCCACAAACCCTCTCAGAGAGTAGGCAGAGGGGGCACAGGTCCCCCAGACAGTTTTTTCTTCTATCAGCTTATAAGCAACACATGGAGCCACACTAGCCCTCTGACCCACTGGCTCTGCCCACACACACACGCACACACACACACACACAAACAGAAAAACACACACGGACACATCACATTAACCGCACAGCTCATTTTCTCCCGAACTCCTCGTTTCGAAACTTCTACTTCTCCGAAATTGCGCTCCAGCTTTCAAAACTCTTCGTCACCCTTTCTTTCTGTCTCTCTCCATCATTTTATCAATCTGTCTCACCATCCACTCTTCAGTCTCAATCATTATCACTCTTTTCTCCTTCACCCCCCCCCCACCAAACACACACACACACACACAATCACTTTTCTCTTTCAGTCCTCTTTCCTCCCTCCATCCCCACTCCCTGGGTCTCCCTGTGTCTCTGTGCTGAGTTGAGGTTTGGAGTGGAAACCAGAGTATCCAGTCGGAGACACACAGGACAAAAGGGAGCCAGCCTCATAAATCTCCCTTAGTGCAGCAGTCCACAGCATCCACAGTCAGGAACACCTTGTGTGTGTGTGTGTGTGTATGGGTACATGACGAGGTATCTTACATGTATTTGTGTGTGCAAATTATGCAAATGTGCATGTGTATTTGCAATCATCTGTAGTATAATAATCTTTGTGTGAGTGTGTGTTTGTGTGTTTGGCGTATCCAAAAGCAGGGAGAGGTAAGCAGACATTTTGCTCCCTCATGTGGACTGGAATCTATCGTCTCTCATCTCGCCAACAGCTCAGCTCCTCCAAATTAATATCACAGGCAGAAGAAGCAGCCCAAGTAATAAACTTAACAGAACAAACTGAAACTATGTCGATAAACAGCTGCAATCTGAGGGGAATCTTTTCTGAACCCTTGAGAGTGAAAAAGCTGAACTCTCATCTAAAAGTGTTCATTCAGTGGGCTACTGCAGCTGTTCAAAAAACACAATTATAATATGCTAGCTTTGTATTGCATGGTACTCTAAATTGAAAGTAGGTGTGAATATGTAATTGAATGGTTCTTTGTCTCTGTATGTTGGCCCTCCGATACATTGCGACCTGTCCAGGGTGTATCCCTCCTCTCGTGCAAGGTCAGCTGGGATTGCTCCAACTCTCCCCTGCGACCCTCTAAGGATAAGCTGTACAGATAATGAATGGATGGATGGATGGATGGATGGGTGGCTTTTACTCAGTTTGTATATCATATCTAAATACAATTTGTATTGTAATTTGGATTTCCACCATTGGTTTTGGTGTTTAATACATTTTGGGGTTAGGATTGTAATGGAATAATGTCCATGTTATTGCAGCTTCAAAAGCAGAAATAACGTGACAGAAATTCCAGCGAGGGCATCAATCAGTCCTGTTTTGTAGTCAACTTTAATTGTGTTCTGATCAGAGTTTCTAAAGAGAGAAATTACAGGCATCTATAACCTCCTAATTTGTCCGACTCGTTGGAAATGACAGATCTCAGCCACAGATGAAAGGAGAGAACTGTAAAGAGAAAATTAATAAGGGGGAATATTAATTTAAATTAGAACCAAATGAGGCGAGTGCCTCACTGTCTAAAACCACTTTACACCCGGACCCCTTGAGCATCGGCCTTCTTTTTCCACTCAGACTTCATTCATTTGTCTTTGTTCATTTTTATTCCCTTTGTGCAATGTTATTAAGGATTAACACTTTGTAACCCCCATTCCTCCAAACACATCCAATTTAACATACTGTAGAGCAAACTATCAAAATGTGTATGTGCTACTCAATGGGCATTATCCCGCATAAAAACATGTAAGCTGAGGAGAAGATGCCAATACTTTAGTTTAGCGCACGCATTTTGATTTACAAAGCCTGAAAATAATTTCAGTGACTGCGACTATATTTAATAAGTTTAACAGGTAGGTGCTGATCGGCACAGTGTTACCCACAGATGGCTGCAGTTATGTGGTGAGGAGGAGACGGAATGGAAGAAGACGGAGAGAACAGTTTTTTTTTATGCCAGTGTTAGCATGTTTGGATTGACAGAAGCAAAAATAATCCAGACCTACCGCCTATCCAGCAAGGCCATTTTTGGAGCTTTTGGATGAGCTGAAAGCTGATTTGGAGCCAGACAGAGAAAGTGAACCGCACCTGCTCCTCAATATGGGCCGGAGGCATCTCCACCACTGGCCCCACCACCTGTTTTATATGCTGGGTTTTATTAAGAGATATATTTTCCTTGGATCTTCTTCGTATGTCCTGCCATCTTCTCTAAATTTCAAAAATTGTTGTTTTTCCCACAGCGTTTACTTTCTCGCAGATATTCTTCAATATTGCATATCTTTGAGTTACATTAATATATTTTTGCTTTAGTTCAAGCACATGTTTGTTTGCCTCTTCCACTAACACCTCCAATTCTATGCCATTAGATTTCGCTTTGCGCTTAGATTAGATCAGGCCCTTTGTGTGTGAGCATGAATATCAGACCTGCAGGGACAATTTGTTATACTCCTTACGTATATATATGTACAAGGAAGGAGTTTCTTTCCTGATGTTGAAGTTAAGACATTATAACGCTGTCAGAATCAAGTTATCCCTGAAGACAGGCTGGCACCAGGCAGAGCAGAGGGCCCCTCAAGGGAGGAGATTTAAACCTTCACAATCAAAGACTTTCTGTGACGATACCAACTGGAAATGCCTCGCTGCCACCATGTGAAGGTGTGCATATTAAGATTGTTTTTTTCCCGTCAATCCATCCATTATTTATAATGTTTTCTTTTATGGATAGTTATGGGGTGCTGGAACCAATCCCATCTGACATTGGACGAGAGGCATTGTACACCCTGCACAGGTTGCAGTGCTAACCACTGTACCACACTGGAAAAGAACCATTGTCCCTTAGTGGCCCAAGTATTGACACCCAGACACACCCTGGATGTCTCCTGTATCCACGTCATGCACAGAAAACCTCATGCGGCGTGGCATGTTTACCCAAAGACGTCAATGAATTAAATTATGATCTTTAACACTGAAGTTTTCCAGGAAATAAACTACAATATTTTTTTCAGCAAACTTAGCAAATACTTTATTCCCCCTTTAACACTCCCTTAAACCCTTTACCCCTTACCCCCTTCCTACTCTTTTCTCCAGGCCTACCCCTAGAGCCCATTTACTATGATTACCAATAATAATAACTCTGCCATTATCTTTTATTATCGCGTTTTCCCAAGGTTCTGCCAGCTAACACACACACTATGATAAAGCTGCAAAACAGCTTCTGTTTCAGGCTTGTTTCAGTCGCTGCCTCAGCTCAGAATTCCCTTAATAGTCTGAGATTGTTTGTGTTTCTGATTTGAATCGACATTAACGGCAATGGTCCACTACAGTGTTAAGCCACTTGAGATCACTTTACTGCAATGTGCAGACTGCTGGTACATGTCCAGCTTGGTATTTTACATAAGCCTTGTCTCACGTCAAAAGTTTTGATTCAAAGAGAGAAAGGTGGGGGGAGAGGAGGTATAGAAATATAATTAAAACTTAATTTAAAGTATATATTGATTGATGACTTTTCCTTATTTATCTCTTATTACAGGCAAACAGATTCCAAGTATTTTGTAAACTTTTAACATCCAATTTCTCAGGACGGAAAATTCTCTTTAACAAAGAAGTTCTTAGACAAAATGGGGCAATATAGATCCGTAGAATCAGTACTTTACTATAGGACGTATATAGCCAAGAAAAAAAGTACAATTATACTATAAATATAGCTCAATTAGTTCTGAAAAATGGTCATAATCCGTGATAAAAACCATAAGGAGTGACAAATGTCAAGTAATTCCAAAAATGCAGCTGACTCATGGGTTGGTATGATGTGATGCCGCCGGTACATGTGTTTTCCTTCTGAGCGCATTGATGACAGTGCATTCCGGAGGAGCTGCGCTGGTCTAGTCAGGAGCTGAACTGACCTTGTTTCACCTCCTCGGTCTCATGACTCAGCCCTCAACCTGGAGTCTCTCCTCCTGGGGTCGCTTGTTTATTATGTCACAAAAAGGCCGGTCGCCTTCACGTAACGGAGGCTTGGCCCCCGGAGAGAAAGTCAGAATCCAGCTGTAGCCCCAGTAAATGAGCATGTCCAATCTACCCACTGTGTTTCATTAAAACCAGACCACATCAATCAGGGCCTGAACTTTAAAGGCCAGGTCCCCTCTCCAGCAACATAGCAGGAAAACATGGAGCTGTTGAAGGGAAGGACCTCACACTGCACATACAACACTCCCAACAGTCATACACTTATTTTTGCTGGCGGACCACACATCGCAAAGTCATTCCGAGACCACACAGTGGGTCTCATAGGGCTGACAAAAGACCTCATAAGACCTCACACCCGGCCCGGGCATGATCCGATAGGACCTCAGAGATTCCAACACCTGTAACTCCCCAAACCACAAAGTAACTCCAAAGAAAAGCTACTGTAGTCCCCACGCTGCAATTAGAAACCCGGGAACTGTTCAGACCCGTGACTGCTTTTTGATTGACACAATTACATGCAAAGGAAGTGTGAGATCCGCTTTAACCTGGTGCTACTTTCCCAATTGTGAGAGAGTAAAAAATAAAAGGAAGAGCCAAGGGAACATAGCAGGAAGTTCAGGGGGGATGCCAGATGGACAGATGGCAGGATGGATGGGTAGATAAACGAGTGAAGGCCAGGCAACAAGAGAGGAGACTGGGAAGGATTCCCATGGGTGGAGATGGGAAGGCAGCCTTGTGATGGAAAGCTTTCAAACTCCTTTCATCGGCTGCCTGAGGACTGGAGCTTTACAAGAGCAAGATGAGCCGGCGCCACTGGAGCTGCTTGGCGCTCTCCAACGAAACCCAGACGCAGAGGCAGAGCAGGACCCTATCGCCTCTCTCTCTTACCCCAAAAAAAAATCCAGCCCCCATTCCTCACCCTCCTCAGCCTTAACTTTGTACACAGACACATCATAGCAAGTCCTACTCACAGTTGTAGTTGTTAAAAAAAAATATGCTCCTGATAACCATTGACTAAGTCTTATTTCACCTCATGATGTCAGAAACTAACAACCATGTGTGGTCACTTCTTCCTGTCTCTTATCGTGATTTATGAGAACTAGTGAAGGCCAAGTACATTAGAGCAACCTTCAGTTTGTATGGATTGTGAATTGGGATTGAGCAAATGCGTAGAAAGACTTTGGTCTTACCAGTCCAAACTGAGAGATCGTCGCCTGTATGATGGAGGTCTGTCCGAGGAGGTCTTCTCTGTCTTGGCCGGACGCTCCTTGAGGGACAGACGATGGGTAAATTTGGAGATCCCCGACTCTAACCTGTGGAGCAGGACAAACATAAATGGTTATAAGTGGTTAGGGTTAGGCCCTTTTCTTTCAACATAATCCCATATCATACATGATGCATTCTTGCAAAAGAGTTCAGGAGAAGTTCACATCCAATTAGCATCCACTCGATGGCTTAGCAGTTTCTAGGTATAACTGTTAATAGAAAGCAAATAGAGGGACTGACATGCATTGGTTTGATAATCTATCACACTAGAAAAAGTCTAACTATTTATCCAAGGATATTCATGCTGGAAATATCTTAGAATAGAATTATTTCTCTTTTGCCTAAAACCTAGCTTAGTGCCACAAGAGCCCTTGAATTAGTGCAAATGCAGCCTATGAAGGTGATGAACAGTGTACCAATACTGCAGGTCCCACAGGAAACATTAGGTTTCAGGGAAAGCCGGATATTTCCTGCCTAATTTTCTCCAAATCTTTTTTAACAGGAAAAAAAGTGAAGTCACAGACATTTTAATATCCTCGACTGGGCTGCCAATGTCCCAGTTCAACTTTTCTCTCAAAATTAAAAACAGGAAATGTAATATTTCTTCCTTTCCAGCCCGGGACACATTTAATGAGACTTACCAATGCAATATTGCCGTGCTAACTGCGGGGACTAATCAAAATGCTTGAATATTCTCTATCAAGGAGTCAGGATCATAGCAGGACGTGTATGGGATGTAAAATGTCTTAAAGTAATAAATAAAGCAAAGGTTTAGATGATATGTAACCCAACTGAATACAAATCTGTGGATGACTTTAAGGTCAGTCAAACCATTGTAAGATTAACGGAATATCCTACTTGTCGCGATACACTTTTCATAAAATGATGTCTATCAAAGTGCAATATTCCTTAATCACCTAAATGTCATTCACAAGCTGTTTCGATTTCATTATGAAATGATAAAACAATCCCTAATAACAACTCATACAAAGATCTACTCTCGGCCTGAGCCAAAAAGCGTTTTAGTCTCCATGGTGAGCTCTGTTGAAGACAAAGTGCAGGCACAGTTGGAGTGAGGATAGCACAGACTACTGGGGTGTCACTCAAAGACAGAGCTTCTAACTGTCATCTCTGTCGTAAGTTTATTAAAAAAAGTGCTTGAGGAATAACAGTTGCCACATTGCTTTGATAAAACATCGATTGATGAGCATTGCTGAGTTCCTCCACAATGGTTCGTGCCATCAGTGGGATTTCCAAGCAATGGTTGAATGGCAGTGTGGTGATGTGACCAAGTGCGGTTGCCAAATTGTATCATGTCCCATCATGTCAGGATCTTGCGCGAGTGATTCATAGGTTCTTGTCACGGACACAGCTCCAGGACAGGAGGTTTGAGAGTGTCCCGTCAAATCTAATGCTCCTGTGAGAGGCCGATCAGATCTGAGTAAATGATTCACCAAAAATATGGAATTGGATTAAGACCTTCATTGCATCATAGGCTTTCAAACTTTTCCATTGGGGTGAATAAGAGACTGCCCTAACATTGGAAATAAAAAAGTTACAGATTGATGCCAAGTGGGAATTCAGCTACCTTGCTTTGAACGTTCCGTTTTAAACTGAAACAAAGTTTCAATATCGAAAAAAATTATTTTATTTCAAAAACATCATCCAAACACCAACTTATAGAGCAAAGATAAAAAGTGACAAATGAAGACTAAATTTTACTATAACAGATCACTTTAAGTGGATATGAAATAATTACATCTAAAGCATAACTGCAAATAAACCCTATATGATCAAACTTTACAATAATTCATATCGAAGTGGGAAGCTTTTTCCTTTGATGGAAATGAACCCCTGAAAATATTCCCTCATGCTCAACAACAGATTCCTCTGAACACCAGCTGTTTCTCTATAAAGACGTTTCTGAACGCACAGATGAAAATACACCAGCTCTCATTCAAGATGACCTCATACTATGGCTTATCTAGATGAACAACCCCCAACCCTGCTGCCTTGGTTCCCACTCCTACACCATCAGCTACTGTTTCCTGACCCCGCGCCAGCTTCTCCCAAGAGTTGGTGGAGCTCGAGGACAAAGAGGCATATTTTCCTGTATGAATCACATAAACTGGGTGTGGGATTTTGATCAGATGGCAAAGTAACCCCTAATTGACGGTATTAAGCTTGGCTGCGCTTCTTCTTCAAGGGCTTCTAATTGAATTAGAACCACTGCCCTGTGCATGCCAGCCACAGCAATCCCTTGATGTCCCTTTACATAAACTGCAGACCTGACTGGTCTGAGAAATACCAATTCTTAAATAGCCTACATGGGTTGAGAGTAATTAATTTTGTTTGTCCAGATTTATTTTGTGGCCTATGACCAAACCTTACATGAAGAGTGCCCTGCAACATCAAACAAACTTTTGGATAAAACATGCGACAGGACATGGCCATAGGATAATGACTTCAATGCCATGAAAACACGTAGGATCATGACTTCAAAGACATGGGGGCCATTGGACACAGAAGAGGACTCAGGGAATCCCTTTGAGGGGTTTAGTGGAGAACTGGACATGCGAAGCAGGTGGGGTCTCTGTGGAGGGGATCTGCGGCAACTGCTCAGCCCTGGCTCCACCCCATGCAGCTGTCCCTGATAACATCATCACAGCAGGCACACTGTGATGACGCAGTCCCCTTAGAGGCCCAGTCAGGATATCCCCGTCCATTATCCTCTCATCAGAATCATGGGTTCTCTTTCTTTTCCCTAGTGTCGAGTGTAGTTCAAGAAATCAGGCATTTGATTCATTGTTTTACCTGAAGAGAACTGAGGTTGGACGAGGTAACGTTACGTCAGATATGACCTTGAAGCCTTGCGACCCTTTGGCCACAACCTATGAAGCATTTGACCTCAAGCATCACGAGTCAAGTGCATACAAAAGAGCAAACTGGTGCTTAAGCGCCTGCTGAGTCGCCCTGCGCTGGTTCAGGCTACAAAGCCAGAGTACAAACACCTGTAGGTGTCATTGTCTTGTCGCTTTCTATCTCACACCTCATCCACTTTGCTCTGTTTTCAATGAACACACACAAAGGCTATTAAGCCACTTCAGACCACATGCGGAATGGATGTGGATCACTTGCTGAGCGAAGCTGCCGAGCAAGTGTGCACAATGGAGGGCTGCCCTAGTGTGGGAGATTTCTGCTCCATCTATTTTCTGTGAGTAGTAGTAACAGAAATATAATGTGAAAAGCTTTTAATCCGTGGGTGTTCAGACTTTACCATCACACTTCTTATCCTCTTGACTGATTTTAGCTCTTGCCCTTTTATTTCTTTTATTATGTTATTTTACGGGAATCAGTTTTAACACTGTAATATTTCTATTTAACTTTTCATTGAATTTACCCTCAAGCCTTCACCTTTAAGGCCTTGATGTCAGTTTATTATTAAATTGGGCAAACAGTTTTTAGTCTTGAGATCATGAAGCCCATAGTAATTGCTTTATTTCTCCTGTAATATCAGAGGATTCACTGTAATAACGGATGATCTCACTTATTTCAGGGAATATATCTAATGGGATGAATTAAGGTGATTTCTGACTTTTCCTATTTGTGGTTTAGAGTGTCCAACTAATAGATTGACAATTTTGTACTTACACATTTTGGTTGTGAACAATTAAGAACTTTCCTGTACATTTAGCAACAATTACACGCTGACACACTGTCGTATACATGATCAGCATTACCTGATGAACATTAGCATTTCAATTTTTCATTGTGAGCATTTAGGTCTGCTGTTCAATTTGTTGCGGCTTGATTTAATTTAAGGGGACTGCAGGGCCCTGGCAGAGATACATGCTCTACTGAGAGCAATTCTAGTTTTCTATTAAGCCTCGTTTATCACCAAATCCCTTTTCCTCCCTCTTGTCGCCTGAGTGACTGCACAATATAATAAATGTTCCTAATACAGTATATCCCTCCGACGTGAAATCCCACCACTGCCTCACTTCAATGTGACTTAGATTATGATCTAGCCACAGCATTAGTAACTTTCCCCAATCCTGCAGCACAAGAGCGCGTTTGTCATCTCACAAGACACTTGTGTGGTGGTACAGAGAAAGCTTTGACCTACCCACACACATAGGCTACCCAATTATTTCCAGACCTTCCACACATGTAAACACCGACACTGCGAAGACTCACTTTCTTGTAAACAACTCATCTAATGTCACTTTCCCTACCTGTCCTGTCGTCATGGCAGCAATTAACTGCTCAGATGCATTAATGTGCAGAAGCTCCGCTTTCTAACATTCTCACTTGCAGCCCCTCGCTCCTAGCGTTAAGAATTGAGTGGATTTCTTGTAATACCACTGCAGCTCATTGACATTTAACAGCAAAGCACAGCTTTTCTCCAATGAAGCAAATATTACATTTGTGTTGTTATTGTAAGTGCTAAAATTATAAATATGTATAAGGTATGAATACATATTAACAAGCCTCACTCCACGTAGTGTGGGTGTTAATTATTCAGTTTATTGTTGTGTCAAAGGGCTTCCAAAGTCGTACAATTAATTTCTTTGTTAAATCTCTATACATTATTATTATAACATCATTAGCATTTTTTTATGAGTATAATTTGAATTCTGAATTAATGTGAAAACTGGATATTCTGAGCTCTAAATGTTCTTGTAATGACTGATTAACTCTGTTCAATATAAATATTTGCATTTGTCCTCCCCTAAATGTATGATACAATATATTAAATCTATATTCATAATAAATGGGAAACAATATGGCTAGCATGGTCTGCATAGCTTCTCAAATCATAAAGAGCGATTTGTATGAAACGTGTTCATAAATGGCAGCCATGTGAAACCAGCAGAACGCTATGCATTACACAATCTATGTGGTCTGTCTGAGGTCGGGCTGCCCTGAACCACAGCTCTAATTTCAGATTACTGGGGCACAGACACTATAGTAAATCATAAGCAAGTCAGACAAATACCTGACCTCGTTTCAGCAATTATGGGCAATGGCTGCCTACCTAAAACAACTATTTTGAAAAGGAGAGAAAACAAAGTGCTAGGGTTTCTTTCATCTCTGTCTCCCTCTATGGCTTCTTGTCCCTGCCAGCGGAACTCGACTACGCCAAAAAGAATGTGGGCACCGGCCCATTTAACAGATACATGCAAATATAGTGGACGTGAGCTGCGCGTGTACACGCACGTACACAAACACGGTTTAATTCAGGAACATACTCCTCAATGCGTTTCATTAGGCAAACAAAAAGGCTTTCAGTGGTCCAATCATAAAAGAGCTCAGCCAAGCTATGAACGTTGCTAATTAAAATCTGGTCAAAGAAACCCTTGTTTTCCACTCGCCATCTCCATCCAAACCCATGTCTGTGTGTGCGTCTCCCTACATGCTTTTATTTTACTTGGACTGAGGTCTCACTAATGAAACATACTGATATTTCTTCGAGTGAACAAGTTTTTCCTTCAGTTGTGATACGATTACACTATCTGATTTGCTGACATGGTGTAATGTTTAATCGCTGGTAGCAGTGGGGTTCAATAAATGAAAAGCAATATCGCAGCAGTCGATTGCACAACACCTCAGTCACTCTGGAGTCAAATGAATTCTACTGGCATCTTGTTGCTATAAAATAGTCTAATATAATGCATCGAAAGGCAAAGGGAGGCATTTCAAATCTAGCTTATTGCCTCGATGAATAAAGCGTAACAATAAATGCCCCAACTTCAAGTGTTAATGATGTGATCATTAAGCCCCATGCCAAACGAAGGCACTCTGTATCACTCTACACACATCTTTTCTTATCCTACCCATCCACCCAATACAGTAAACACAAGTTTCCTTCTCTGCTCCTTTCCCCTCAAATCCCTTTATTTGCACGTCTGAGTCGCGCTCGTTTCATCTTCATCTTTTTTTCCACATGTCTCCGTTTTATTACTTTGCTCTCTCTCACTCCTGTTTTCCACAAAGTCGGCACATACAGAATTTGTCAGGGAGACAAAAATAAGGGAGGAATTTGATGCCTTCTTTTTTCACTTTGGTCAGCTCCCTGTAGTGCTGGGTTTGATATCGGTCCCTCTTTGTCGCCCTCTGCGTTTGATGTGTGGCATACGGCTGACTCGGCACAGTGAGATATACAGATGATGGATCCGCAGTCAAATTAATGTTGAATTGAGCTGACAAGACAAACGCATGGGAGCCAGAAAACTATTAGAGTCAGTCGTTGGAGTACCACAGCACAGAGAGGGAAAGGGGCAAAGTGAGCGCCGCCAGGGGCACTTTTCACTTTCCACTCACTGTCGGTTAGGTGGGATGAGATAATACAGTGAATGTGATTTGGCGGAAACCTACCCGAGGTAATTTAATAGCCATCACGTTGGGGAGATGCGGTAACGCTGAACAAGACAGTACCAGCACAACACACTTAAATGAAGACGCACATGCGCAATGATAAACAGATGCATTGACTCGAGCTGCTTTTAGACATGCACTGAAGTACAGATATGTTTGTGAGAACGCAAACGTCCCAGTCGGTTGCCCTGGATTTTTTACGAATTAGCCCATGTGAGAATACAGCAGGAACATTTCCAGAAGACTCAGATATTGTTGAAGTTCCTAACGCACAATCGTTGTAAATACAATGATATTCAAGAGCATTTGGTGATAATGGCTGATGCCAGGGTCAATGTGCTGTAGACATAAACACAATGAGAATCAACAGGCAAGGGACAACACTTTGGGGCTGGACCCCACCTGGTTTCTGTTTCTAGTTTGTCCAATCACGTTGAGCAGGCCTTGATCGTCCCTTGGTTGGAGAGAAAAAGAGAAGGAACACATTGACCGAAATCCATCGGTTATCGTATTTTTAATCGGTCTCCATTCATATGCAGATAGTGGTTGATTGAGATGAGCTAAAGTGTCACTAGTTGTGAAAGAACTTGCTCGTAGATGGAGTCTAGAAGTACATGTACCCTGAGGTTAATTCTGTCATCAGACATTAGCCGATGGCATCTAGGCTTAGCTTTACTCAGACCCCAACCCTCGCCTGAATGTTCCAGAAATATTCCTGTTGTTGTAAATGTGTCAGATCCAGACAATCCTCTGCGGCATTCCAGACAAACTCCAGAAAATGTTCTGACCGAATTTACCAGAATTCATAGTCTGAAAACAGCATCAGTGATTTATTGGTGGGCTCTGCTGTTCATTGTTTTTTTAAGGGAGCTGAATATCTCTGGGTGAACCTGAAAGCCTCATCACTGCTGACAACCTGACAACAGTGACCAGATGGCACGTCACATCACATGACATTGTAGCCCACTAATAATTCTGCATATAATCTCATAATTCACCACAGAATCTTCACATAAAACTCGGCATCGGGCTCCAGCTGGCCTCCACTAGGACACAGAAAAGCTGGTAAAACCTTGTGGAGCCTGACTCTTAACCCCCCGGTATCAGCACAGTCAGTAGTGCAGCGCTCTTCTGAGGGTTCACGCCTCACTGTTCGGTTGGCTAAAGGAGCGAAAGTGAGCGTGCGCATGTTTGCCAGTCTGAGAACATCTCTGTGTGATTTGCAGCAAATATGTTATCATTTAAGTCTGCTTATTGTGAGGCCCTGGTTGTGCATCTGTGTGCCAGCCTCATTCTAAACTGAGGTTTTTAGAGGCCTGATCTAACAGAGGTGGACACTCCTCCGGTATAATGTTTATAGCCTTGAAACAGCTTCAAACATAGACACACACACACACATGCAAAGGGCACCCCTCTTTCCCCCATCAGCCCACAATTGAGCACGGCGTCGAGATTCCAATCAGGGTTGAGCCAGCAGACTGAGGGGATTATTTATGCTGGAAAGGAGAAGGGAACCTCGAGGAGGGAGAGAGATGTGTGTGTGTTACTTTCACTTCTATACTTATGAGGACCAAAGGGCTTACTTAACGAAGGAGAGGAAAATTCCCCCCCAAAGACAGCATTAATTCTTCCAGTCACCATTTAAAAAGATGATTTACAGTTAAACCAGGGGTTCGCATCAGAAGTTACCAGATTTGGGTTTAGGTTTGGGAAAGTGTTGAGGTTAAGTAGCTGGTGTTGGGTGTAGAAAACGGGAAACATAAACTCACATCCCCATCCAGACAAAGTAAAACACAAAAAAAAATAGGCGGGATGAACACAGACTTTAGTGAACAGGTGTTAATATTCAAAAAGGGAATTCAAATAATATTATTGAGGAGGTATTTATGTCATTCAAGGGAGAACTAATGTTATAATTCTGGTAACAGGGAAATATTTTACTTGAGTTACAGGGAATGCATTTGTTAGGGTTTTGCTGAGGTTACAGGCAAAAAGTTACATTGATGCTATCTTCAATCCTTTTCACATTAGGGGTTATGGAGAGATGGAGGTTGATCCTGCAGGTATCCATCCACTGTGCAATAGAAAGGGGGTTAAATAACCTAAAGACGCAAAGGCACCATCTTGTTTCTTACTGAGCAACATCAGTGGAAGACAATGTTTAATCACTTTCTGGAGGAAAACAGCGAACTTAAATCAAAAACGACTTTATGTGACCTTGGACTGGTGAAGGCAGTTTAAATGCTGAGCTGGCTTGTGTGTACCCAATTCACTTTCTCCATGGACGCACATTCACACTGTAGTAAGGCAGAAATCTCCAGAGTGTTTAGATGTTTTTTTGTGAAAACTAATCAAATTTTGATGTGTGGGCTCGAGCTGCAGGGAGCGGCTCGGTGAAGGATTCAACTTGTTGTGCAACAAAATAACAGAAAGATTTCCCCCCGACAACTCCCTCAGCTTGTGTGGTTGTGATGTGAAATGTTTTTATTTTCTGTTGTTACATGTGTGCATGTGTGAGTGTTTGTGCGCGCTTGCTTTGGAAAAGGCTATGCTTCACAGAATAGAAGTGTTAATGTACTTGGAATTTTACTCGCTTTGCATCTCCCACTTTCTCTCTCTTTTTCTATCTTTGTCTCTCCCTCCGACACTCACACACTCTCACGTGCGCACACACACACACAAACACTCACGCACAAACACACACGCATACACACGCACACACACACATGATTATGGCTAGGATGCCTTACCAAAACAATGGCTGTCTCTGCCTGATCAGATCTTTGGCCTGGCAGCCTGCTCTTGGGAAGTTCTCAAACAACTCAACATCTCTACAGTCAAGCCACATCAAATAAGCGTGCGGGGGCACGCACACACACACAGACACACAAAAAGGTTTGGGCAGCGATCCCTGTTAAGACTTTGCATTGATTTCCATTCATTGTAGACAGCCTGACCAAAACTTTATACCCCTAAATTTAACCATGACAAATTCATGCCTAACACTAACCACAATGCAAATCTTAGCATAACCCTTCAGCATGATCTCAAACATTAAGCTTTGCCTCATTAGGATGGTCCCCATGAGGTCTACTGGTCCTGACAAGGCCAGTGTGTACGCTGGAAAAGCTCCTAAAATGTAACAAAAACAAGTACACACACACAAATACAGACAGAGGGATAACTGCCGCTGACACTCACAAGCTTACGCCTACAACCGCACACTTTGCAGACAACATGCACACGCTCACATACACACTAGAGCAACTGTACAAATAGTCCCACTCAGATAGCGGAGCCAGTGGCAGTCTCCTCCGGCCCGCTGAGTTAGCTCCCTCCCCTACCACCATTACCACTATTGTAAATACTCCTCAATATGTATTTACACTGGGATTTCAGAGGCCTGGAAAGAAAGAAAATGAGGTGAAAAGAAGAAAAAAAACAGCCTGGAAAAATGAAGGAATGTTTCAAGTCGGTCAGACAGCAGGAACCCTCACTTCTTATTATCTTTCTGCTCGAATTTGCCTTGGATTGTTCCTCCGGGGGATGAGAAATAGTGATGTGGTGGCTAGCCTCTCTGCCTCCGTGCACTCTCTTTTCTCTCGCTGCTTGTTTCCAACTGACAGAAAAGGCTGGGACACACAGACATGAGGCGTACAGGCTTACATCACTGACTTTGCATTTGTTTGAGGGGGACAAAAACATGTGTTGCATCTTTGCAGCTCACTGACTTTGATATAACGTCACACTATAAATGACACTGGATGCAGCATTCTGTTCAGGACTGTGTGTTCTGTGCTCTGACTGAAAGAGATGAATAATGTCACATCATCAACACTGGGCCATAAATGAAATGCTGCAGGGGGCTCTGGCTACAGGGGGCTCTGGCTGCCACCTGTAACCACGGCAACAAGCCAGCTACTACTGGGAGGACAAGTCCCTCAACTGTGGGGAGTGTGGCAGTCTGAGTGTGAATGCTGGGGGGTGGTCTCAGGGGTTCTGAGATCCCATGATTGACACCTGTTTCTTCCTGAAAGCCTCAACAGCTAAATTCACGTGGGAGTCTGGAAAAAATCGTGTTATTATTTTATTATAAAAAATGAATTGTTCCTGCTAATTGTCTTATTAAAACGTACTTTGTCCCGTATTGGGCACACAGGGGGGGGGGAGGAGCTGGGTAAATGTCACACAATGGTGGCAGTAAAATGAAATATGTATATGTATTTTCTTTTTGCTGGCAAAAGTAACATTAGTAGATGCACAGAGGGAACCCGGACAACTCAATTGCCCGAGCCAGAGAGCCCATAGCCCGGCCACAGCGCCACAAAGCCTGGGGGCAGACAACCAGGGAGCCATGCACAGCTCCACTAGGTCGGCTTACAGTGTTAATATGGGTCTTTATATACATGTTTCACCGTTTTTACTGGCTCCGTCAGTAATTTACTGCTCCTCACTGTGTCTCTATCATTCGCGCTGCGCAATGCCAGCAGAATCGAGCCAAACTGAGCGCACCCTACCATCTCCTCCAACTCTTCATACATTGCCTAAGTTCAAAAATGATGTTGCTTTTACCCAGTCTTGAGTTTACAGCCTGAGGACACTGTTTGTGTGTGAGTGTGTGTGAATGTGGTAAACAGGCAAACTGCGGTAACATATTGCTTTATCACCGCGGGGAGTAAAAATCAACACCGTCACAGCCCTATCTTGTATTTGCAAAACCTCGCTCTCTCGGTAACTAACCCGAGCTTGTGACCAAAGGTGAGGGCTGGAACGTTGTTTGACCATAAATCAAAAACTGTGTCTTCAAATCCTTCAATCCATTCATCTGCATAACCATTTATATTCTCTGTGTATTTTTCTTTTATAAGTTGTGATAATTATTCATCATTGTCTCCAAAGCTTCTGCAGGTTCACTTGAGGGAACTTTTGTTTATAACAAAGGAGAGTATAATATAGTGTGCAACAATTTCAATATGCCTGTGTGGGTTGCCAAGTATTTCACTTTAAAGAACTGAGAACTCTTAACTAGAATGTGGTTTTATTATCTACACAAAACTTTAAATCAGACACATAGTTAGTGAACAAATATCCCCTCCTACCAACCTAAAGTTATTCCATCTCACACACGCGTGCGCACACACACACACACACACACACCTACGTCACCCCCATATGAGAACAATTACATGAACCGCTCCTGTGAATAAATTAGTCTAATCAAGTTCTCTCTTCCCTGACATCCGTACCAAAATCCCCTGCTCCATGAAAAAAAAAGCATCCCCTAGTTTCCGAAGACACCCCAGCACCCCAACCTTCCATTATTCTTTCCTTCCTGTACTGTCTGCACCCAGCGCACGTAGGAGAGTCGAGGCCAGTAAGATGAGAGAGAATGTTCCAAATGACAAAGTTAAAAGCTTTGATTAAAGTTTCGGAAAGTAAAGGAGTGTGGGGTATAACTTAAGGGGTTTTAAGCTGCTTGTTAAAAGGTGTCCACAAAGATCTTAATTCGAAAAGAATTAAGAATTAAGATCTCCGAGAGCCACAACTTAAAAAGTGCAGTTGGTTTTAAAGCTTGAGTTAACCTAAGAAGCTAAGATTCATTAACATTTTAATTTAAACAATGACCATTTCCATGACTTAAAGGATTAGATTTTGCATGATCCAGCTGAATACCCCTAACCTCACCCTCTCCTCCCAACCATGTAAGGGAACCCATTCAAGGGTATTTATATTATATAAAGGAGCAGTAATACTTATGACGGGGATTTATTGGTGAGTAAATATGATATATTATATTCACTCTTGTTTTAAAACTGTTGAGTTTGGTTGGAAGATATCAAATGGAACTTTTAGTTCCGATAACTTTTTTTCAAGCAACTAAAAGCCATTAATATGCTGCATTTCCACATCGGTCAAAGGACGAGTGGAGATTTGGAAATTAGCCTGCTGGCATCTACTAAGTGACAGGTACAACAAGCTCTTCCACTCCAGTCCACTAGGAGGCTGTAATGCAGAAGAATATATAACAAAGGTGGCGCTAAATACATCAAATAACACTACATTGGTAACAATAAACATGGAGAAGACTCCAATAATGCTGCTGTTGCTCATGATTTGCTGCTTTGTAAATGGAAAAATTGAGTCGACACTGAAAAAAGAGGGGAAAAAAATTGACTTTAAGTAAGAAACCAAGTCAGATGAGATAGTACAGGGATTCACCAGCTGAATAATTGTTGGAGTACCCGATCAATATGGCATTCCTGCAGGGTAAGGCTGGGCGGTATCACTTCAAATCAATATCACGATTATTTCAAACCTTTACCTAGATAAAGTTTAATGAACGATTATTTGATAAAACACTGATCTATTTATATAAAGAACAGATCATTTAAAAAACCTGAGAGCAGGCCAGCGGGGGAGGGAGGAGGGAAGACATGCAGACTGGTGATATGTCCGTTCTTACGGTGGAAAGGCAGCAAAGACAGGTTGTAGCATAAGGCCCTTTTAGTGCCCCTGGTAATTAGCCACACAGAAACAATGTGAATGGCACTTTAATGATCCAGTGATCACCTTCTAAGAACACCGCAGTGGGACAGAATATCTCCTCATTAATTCAGCAATATCTCCTCATTAATACCAAGTGGAGAAAATCAAATCCTTGACAGCAATCAGGGAACTAGCCTGACAGGGGCGGGAGTGAGCAGCGCCCGCAGGTCACCTGCAATGGAATCCAGGAATTATATGAATTATATGACATTTAAATGATAGTATAAATTATTTATATTGGTCTTCTAAGGCTCAGTATGATTAAATGCATCTGACATAGTAAAGATAAAGATATACCTTCAGCAAAACCCTCATCTTCCCTTCAGTGAGCCAAAGAGAAGGCAGAACAGAGAGGAAATAATAAGTAATATAGTGGGAGCTGAGATAATAGAGACTGGGTATTACAGAACATGTACTAATACTCAGTCATGAAATCCCTGAATGTTATTGTTATTGTTTTTCTACTGGTTTTCAAGGGAAAAACATGTACGTGCATGTGTGTGTGTGTACATGCATCCTGCTAGTTATTTATGTCCCTTCACGTGTCTATTGCCTTAAATCAACATGCGGCAGAGTGCAACTAAAGCAACCATCTTTCCCTCATTCTATGGCCGCCTCTACTCGACATCCCATGATGCCTCAACTGGGTCTTCAATACAGCTGTCTCCTGGCAACCAATGTCTCCCATAATGGCACACTGAGTACTCACTGTGCCAGCACACATCACTTATGACATGATTTAATTTGTGATGCAGCACGTGTCTGACTGTCGGTGACTTACGGACCAAACAGAGTTCAGACTCAAACACACAGCGCTCACTCATGACTCACACAGTGGTCATCGGTTGTGGTTCATCACTACTGGAAGAACATTTTCAATCGGAAGTTATTCTGATTACATTTCTCCATTTTGGATCCATGACACACAGACGTCAAGCACATCAGAGTCTCCTGGAACAATCTAATTCTTCCAAGAGAACACAAAAATATCCAAACCACCCTCAATGACGCTTTGATTCAAAGCAAAGTCGGGCATTTAAAATAAGACTGCTGAAGAAAATCTTCTAATTGGTTTATTTGTCCAAAGTTAAGCATCTTGAAATGTCTTGCACAGGGATTGAAGAGCAACAAAGGATAACCATCTTTTTGGTGACCTATGAACAATTCACACAGAGACACTGTAGGTACATAAACATTACTGGCTGTATTGTGGATTGGAAGAATCAAACACACGAAAGATACAGTATGTTGTGATAGCTGTCCATGGCTCTGGTTGCTGAGCAACTAACATATATAGCTATTATTGTAAGATTTAAGTTCCCACACCGCATGTCCTTCACCGTTTGCCTGTTGTGACATCCCAGTGACTTGTGCAGCTGAAATGTTGCTGCATTTTCTACAGAATGATGCAGACAAATATTTTCCATTAAAACACTCTGTTTATTTTGTCCTGCCATTGGCCTGTACATAATAGAATAAGGGATGTTAATGGTAAACATAGGTTGCTTTTGAATTTTAGTTACTCATCAAAATGACAGACAGGGTTGTAGTAATTTCATTATATTGTATAATATTTTTTAATAAAATTGAGATGAGAGGGTTTTTCAAAAGCATTTAGTTTTCAAAACCAAATTAGATTGTATTAATATTTAATATGAACAACACATTTACAGATTATGTATTTATGCAGTCAGAGAGATCAGCTGTGTGCTGACTTTTCATTTCTCCTCCACACAAAGCACACAAGGGATTTTTTCAAAACGTCAGTGAAGGAAAAATAAACACAGCGTCTGTGTACCTAAACAGGTAAAGTATGACCAGTTCACAAGAACGTAAATTGAACTCCAGCTGTAGCCGATCCTGAGCTCAAATCCTCCTCCTTGTTTGCATCCCACTTATTATGGATGTTCGCTGGTGCACAATCAAATACATCAAATGAGATTACTGCCTCTGCAGCTGTCATTAGGTATTTACGTGGCTCTCGAAAAGACGGAAAGTGGTGTGGTGTGGTGTTTAAAACAGGGCTCTCCCTTATCTCAAATAATGATCGGATCCTCTCGCTATTGCGTTCACTTAGCAATCTTCATCCGACAGTGTAATTTGTTGAAATAAATACCCACGCAGAATGTCGCCACACAGGGTGGGAAAAAATGGTCCTAGGTGGGACTCACAAATCCTTAAAAGGTGTCTCTACATCAGGACATCCCTCTGATGAGTTCCACAGAGCAAACAAACTCCTCTTTACTTTCAAGGAGAAAGTGCATTTCCCTCTTGATTTCACAGAACCGATTTCCAGTAGAACAGGGTCTGGAAGTGCTTTGGTTCCATGTGGCGAATGAAAGCAGATGGATTATGAGTCAGGCTTAGACAGACTTAACTTGCTTTTCAAACACATGCACACACATCGGAATTCATTGGCGTCTAAACACAATATCGGGTCAAATTCTTGAGGAGCTTTTGTTACCTTGACAAACTACTGGAAACTGAGCTACCTGCTGTTCTACAACCACAATGGTATGTAATCAGTTATGCTTATGACTATTTTCATGGAAATATTTGTCTCAAATAAATCAAGATTAGAAGAAGGAAGCCGTAATGTACAATACGGTGTTACAAAACCAGTTGGCACTACAGTAAAAGACCAAGGGTGATGTTACATAAAGTCCGGAAGCCAATGATTTTAGATCTGTTTTCCTAAAATGAAATTTGGAGGGAAAATCTAATTTGGCAAAAGAAAAGAAAACATGGATGGATGACCGAATGTACAGGCAGGAGAAGAGGAGGGACTTACTTCTTCTGCTGATTCTCCTTCCGGTCAGCAGAACCCAGACTCTGTAAACAAGAGAAAAAAAACAGACATTAGAATGTAAAATGGTGCATCTTTCCCTTAAGAGAGGATTCAATAGGTGTCTTGATATATGCTTAAAATGATTTAGGGATAAAGATATTTTATGGCACAGGAAAAATGGCACAACTCTGTGTCATTGTGTTTATTACTAGAATAGGTTCAAAGACACAAAAAACAGCATAATTGACTATTGTATATGAAAAAACAATCATGGCGTATATAAAGCAAAGACATGACCAAGTGTCTTTGGCTATAGGCTATGGATAGAAATTTGAAAACAAAGCAAAAAAACACTTTGCAAAGACACTAATACTGAAAACCTCTCCTGACCTGCACAGGTTTCACCATGACATCTCAACAAGTGAGTGTTTAGGACTGTGCTCCTACATAGTCATACCTTTGTTCCTTCTAATGAAATCCAACTCCAAAGATTTGACAGCGATAATCAACTGATTCCTAACTGTAACAACAGGCCATTGAATGGTTCACAGCCCATTTAGATTGATTCAGCAATCACATCTCGTCCGTGTAAACCAAAATGAGTTAATCATTAAACCCCTCGAATACACGTGTGAACACAAAACAATCTTTTTTTTTGTTTTCTTACAATCACAGGGGTGTAGTCGTGCAATAATACTGAGAACTGCATATTTGGCAAACAACTGAGATTTAGTATTTAGTATATAAGTCGTATATCGCAGGCAGAAAACCCAAACTCATTTAGTTAAGGCTGCACATACAATGTACTTGTCATCAATCCAAACATCAGCACAGAGATATCCTGCTTTCTCCCTTTTTGGACTTTACAGTCAAGGTGAACCACATGTTTCAGTTCACGCACGAGTCTGGACATTTTCCTTCAATAAATCATATGATCAATGTCACCATGTAAGAGCCAATTACACGGGTAATGACCTAGCCTTCAGTGGAAAAGAATTCGCTCCCGGGCTACAATTACAAACACTTTTCCAGTCAATTTATTTTATTCACATGCATTTGTCAAAGTGAGAGATGAGCTTAAAAGCCATTTCCCTGACGATGAAGTCAGCTGAATTCAGAAGTGTGAGACTAATACTTCTGTCTGCTCTGATCGATAGGAGATCAGGAGAGTGCAAACCTCTGGCGCACGCACACACACACATACCGACAAACACACACACACACACACACAAACAAACCCTGTAGCCTCCCCCTGTTGTCCACATCATCTGGAGTGTGTCAATCTCAGAGGTGACACATGCTATGACAAACAGAAACACGCACACAAGACACACAAACCCTCAGCACGTACAAGTGGCTGTGTTTATCCAATCTATCGCCACCACCTACACAGCATCACCAGTAGCACCTCGGAGACTCACAGAAGATCTGATGCAACTATTCTCAGCCAGAGCGTAGGTAATTGTGTAGACGTGGTGTGAGATGAATAAAATCTACTCAACCAATTTAAAAATAAGTGATGCTCGTACTAAAGACAGCACAGACGGATAATATGTAAGAGGTAGGGATTAAAGATGTTCCGATACCATTTTACTTTCCCAATACTGACATGTAGAAGTATCGGCCGATATCAGTTATGACTACTTATTTACAAAAGGTATTTTTACAGTTAGCACGTTAGTTCACTCCAGCTGATGCAATGCGGCCGGAAATAGAATAAGATGCGAATGCAGTACAAAATCCTAAAGATTTTTTTAAGCCTATATTCACTGTCACCAAAATGACAATACATTACATCCGCACAATCCCCGATATACAGGCATGGATGAATTGAGGGAGCTTGTATGTCATATTTTAAGATGCTGCGCAATCACTATAAGGAAAGTTCCTCATCATCAGGATTCTATGCATGTATGTTCTTCTGAGGTTTGGAAAAATGCACGATCATTTTACAGCCTCTATAGCGTTTGTGCCAAAAGGTTGTTGTGGGCCACCGTGTGTCACGTGGCCTGCAACTGACTGTGGCCACACTGTCCACATTCCCTCTCATTTAGACACTGGGACTGAGCGGCAGCTAACCATAACTCTACATTGTGAAACATCCTATATCATTTTGGCAGGACGCGGAAGCCACTAATGGACATCCCTACAAGTTCTTGTGTGAGGACAGGGCATTCCCTCAATTACAATCTCAAACTGCACATCAGCGAGAACTGTTGTGTTTAGAGTGTTTCAGTGTGTGTGTTTGCGCATTCAAATGAGCGGTGTAGTGACATTTTCCCCATTAAAGGACACCTCTAGTCTGTTATTTTGAGTGTGTGTGTGTGTGTGTGCTTTTATTTTTTTTTATTTATTCGTGCAGTGACATTTTGACCAGCGATCGACTTCACCGTGTGACCAGGTCTGCGTACGAGCGTCATCCTCCTGGTGGGACAGGATGTGCCGCACAAAGTGACTGACCTTTTTACCCCAGCTCCCCAACAGAGCCCTCAGGTAGTGCCAGTCAATGACACACAGTGACTATGTTATATTTTAACTATTCTAGAGCCGTATTATAAGCTGAAATGACGCCAGCAGAGCATGACTCAGCATGACTCACTAGGAAAAAGTAGGTGGTTTAATTTCTTTAAGGCAGACGTACAACTAAAGTATAAAATAATACTGTTACAATAGAAATAAATTGAAAAGCCATTGACAGTGAAAGTAACACTAATCTTTTCTGATCATGAATGACATTATTATTCAAAAGAATCAGTCATAGTAACTACTTGATTTTTCAGTGATCTTATTTCCGCTCAATTTGAGAAAGCAGTGTAGTGAATTCAAAGTGCAGGATTCCATATCATTGAGATGGATTTTGCCTCAAATTTTAATTTCATCAATCAATCAGTCAATCAGTCAATCAGTCATTCGGTCAATCAGTCAATCAGTCAATCAGTCAATCAGTCAATCATCAATCATCAATCATCAATCATCAATCATCAATCATCCATCAGTCAATCATCAATCAGTCAATCAGTTTTCCTACGTCTGATCATTAATTGATGATATTTTTGACCGCATGCAACACCAGCCACAAACTTGTGTCACAGTGTTCGTGCAACTTGTCTTTTACACTCACTCACCTTCATCGCTAACCATCATCCCAGAACAGGGGCAGGATTTAAATCAGGACTAACAGCTCACAACTTTTCCTTTTCACAAACCAAGCACCATTTCAACACCATTTAGTCCTTACACCAACAAAAATACGATATAATGTCAAACAGGCAACATTACACCCGACAACTAGCAGATCCTCTCTGAACACTTTACTCAATTATCTTAATTATAGTGGGAAAATGAGCATGAGACAATTAGCTGGATTTGCACATCAGGACTTTTTTTCTTTCAGATGCTCAGAAGATGACAACAGATTGAAAATTTATATTAAAAGTATTCTTGAGAAAGGTGCAAAACATATTCATAAAAGAGTGAGCACACAAACTGAATGATTTTGCTTCTAATTATAATAAATAGGTAAGAATCAGTTCAGACTTGTTTTCTTGTGTGTAGGTGTGTAAAACATACCTTAACAGCAGTTGCCCCCAATGAAAACATGTCATATCCTCACAGCAGTGACATCCATGACAATATTCTATATTCTGTACTTGTTGCTCATACATTTACGCAAACACACAGACACACATACACACAGAAACACCATCAAATGCGCTTTACACCTTCCCTTTGCAATTCCAACATACACACACATACCTGTGGAGTGCAACCCGGTGAACCCGGTCGCACAATGGTACTCCACTCCCCTTCTTTCTCTCTCTTGTTTCCAAAGCCCCAAAGTGCTGACATCAGTCACAGCTGTAATTGCTGTTCACCTGTCCAACTCCACATCTGTAGCTCTCTCTCTCTCTCTCTCTCATTCTCTCTCTCTTTTCTCCCTCCGTCTAAAGCTGTTGGTCACACGGAGGTTTGCGAATCTTTGCTCCGATGGTGGTTGCTACTGCCACTGACTTGTTGTACTTTAATTGTGGTTGCTAGGCGATAAGCTTCTCCAATTCTGCACACAGTGAGAACGAGCGGACACGGGAGAGAGAGTGAGAGAGAGAAAGAGAGAGAGAGAGAGGGGGCGGGTTGGGGGGGGGTAGGGTAGGTGGTGGGGAAGTAGAAGGAAATGCTCATTATAGACACAGTAAACTGAAGAGAATGATAGACGGGGAGGGGGTTCACAGGAGTGGGGGGGGGAGAGAGAGAGAGAAGATGCGCGAATGAGAGACATACACGGATGGAGGAGAGGGGTCCTCACATAGCAGGTGCACTTCCTCTCTCTCAGGCGGCCTAATGCAACTTGAAACACTTAAGCCAAGGCAACAGCTCAGTTGAAGGATTTAACATAAATGCCTTAAATGGTCAAGCATTTAGAAAATGTACGTACACACATATTTCCTCAAAGCCCTGCCACCCTATCAACCTTCCGATGAAACAACTCAGGAAGATTGAGACTAAAGTGATGCTTTACAATTAGGTTTGGAAGGACAACCCAGAAGTCAGCAGTAAATAAACAATGAGCTAATTAGGTATTTGTGCACTCTGCCACAGATCACTGGTGCTAATTAACTGTCTTTCATGAACACGTGTTTAAAGCTGATGAACTGCTGCAAATTACCCTTTGTGTCTATCGATGCCATCTACCACTATGATGCCTCTTTTACGCCAACATTTTCAATTGATCTGAAAACACGGGGACTGCTCACTCTGTTTTTCATGAACGCGACAGAAGCTGAGAACATCTCTCCCCATCATTGCACAATGTGAAGAAAAGAATCGCTGTTGTACGTTATTCCCACGATGTACAAGGTTGTTTATGTGAAGGACATGCATGGCTATTTTTAAAAATGCATCTATACTGCTAAAACGTAGAGGAAGAAATACGTGAGTTCATCCACGTGTCATGTATCTGTCACTGTGCTGGCTCTGGCTCTGGTGCTTATCGGCACCAGAGCCAATAAAAACCTGTGTATACTACAGAGTCATTTGACAGGGGAGTGCATTCCTATTGTATCCATCCCCAAACAAAAGATGTTAGGGACCAGTGGCGAAAACAGGATTTAGACTAACATTTGGTGCAGTGTGTAAAAACCAAAGTAAAGAACAGCATTTAGTCATCTGCAAACAAGGTGATGTTTTAATTCATTGTTTTATAAATGATAAAATATTTGGGCCACCAAAGTAATTTCAACGTGTCAAACTTCTACTAGGTAGAAGCATGTCTTTTCTTCTCGCACAACCAAAAACAATCATCTCCATTGCAGCACAAGTAACAATGCTGTGCCAGCCACGATTACCTTTCATAACGAGCACAGTCACATTGGACCTGTTGACATATTCCTCAGGCAATATCTTGACATGAAATTTAGGCTGACTGACACCCTTAAACTGGCAGTCGCCGTCTACTGTGCGTCTCTGTATTAAATCTGACTAAATCTGACTAAATCTAAATCTACTCTAGTTCATGCAGAGTGAAAGAGGAGCCAAGTAAAAAGCAAGTGCGATAACAATAAATATCGTGTATAAGATGTATTTGTTTCGTCTTTTAACAAATGCCCAGCACTGATGTTTCATGGATTTCTTGTGATAATGATACATAATTAGCAATTAAATTCACATTTAATTATGTCGTCTTGTGCACTGAAAAGAAACTGATAAAAGACGCATTTAGCAACAAAAGCTGCAAATGAGCCACCTTCAAGTTGGTGACCTTTAGAACAACTGTGGCTAAGCCCCTGTGTGTGTGTATGTATCCGCGGCTGCATGTATTTGTGTTGTGTTGATGTGGTGTACTATGCAGCACTGCGTGTTCTTAGTGTCTGGCTGTAGACACACAAAAATATCTGCCACCTCCTTGTCAAGTGAGTTTTGTAGTGTATAAGGAACATTACTCACAGTGGAAATGTCAAACATTCTTTAAAGAAAGGACACACAGGAAACACTGTAATGCTTTTTTTTGTATGGTCCCATTTCCTCAACAATGAACTCCACCTGCCAATTCGTGGAGCTACGACTAGATGAGATGCAAATGCCCACGTGCACCAGTGAGGGGGCTCAGCAGGTCGTCCCTACACCTGTCAGTCAGGAGGAGCTTTTCTAATTATACCACCTACTCGCATACAAGCACCTCACCACGTACCTTCCTTGAAGGTCTCTCAATGGGTTCCTAGTGGCCTTTCAGTGTATCCTTCCTGTACAGGCTCCTGGGATACCACTGTGACAGCTGGCTTCAGGATACACACTGCCAAGGATGCACCAGCAAGCCTCCCAATGAACAGCCACATTTTCTAATAATGACTACAAACTATTAAAGTGAAGCTACAGTCACTAAGCTACTGTCAGAAAATTATTTCTGACAAAATTATAGTGCTCATAATGAGTGTTAGAGGTTTGACTGATAAACTTTGGAAAATATATTGCTCTCAAAAAGGATATTTATTCACATGAAATACAAGTAAAACAATAAAAAGTGAAACAGTTTTGTGATGGACTCTCTGACTTTAATGATATTTACAGCTGCCTGCAGTCCTTTAAGAAGCTGCTTTTTATAATTAGGTCAGTGAAATGTTAATGTTTAATCAATCATCTTATATTTGCTTGGAGTAGCTTGGATCCACTTTACACAATAACTCATTGCAGTAGACTGAGGACCTAAGAGAGGGGGGGACGGTGGGAGAAGGAAGGTGGTACAACTGAAGCCAAATTGGTTGAATTTATGTGTGCATGTAAAGTTTAGCACTTAAGGCCAAGACCTTAGAATATAATTTGGTCAATGTAAAATATTATGACTGTACCTGAAACCTTAGAAATATTTTTTCCCAGGAGACATTTGGAATGCTCATGGTGTAGAAATGTTAATGTGACTGATAACATCAGCGACGGCCCTTATCTGTGTCCCGCTTGTTACTTTCATTATTAACAACATTATGTGATTTTTCTCCCGTCACATGTCACTGGCTACGCTAATTAGCATGTTGATGAAATCATCACAATGTATTTGCATGCTGCAGAGTGTCAGTCCGTGTCAATCCTTTACCATTAGAGGACACAGACTCATTTCCACGGAGCTGGCAGGGTTAATTCTCCCTAATTTCAAGATCTGACATTAGAGTTCCCACATGCAGCTCGACCGGATAATGGCAAGAAAAGTTAAGGAGTGCACAGCATGTGTGAAATCAGTCTTTCAGACAGTACACAGTCTACTGTCTCCAATAAAGTGGAGTTAAGGTGTGGTCAAAAATTGAATACAAGGGTTTAGATAATTCTTAAAAAGAAGCTGAGCATAAGTTGAGTCAGGAGGACTTTCTAGGTCTCAGTCTTTTACAAGTCTCCTTCACACCACCCATCTCCTCTAATCAGTAGGCTGTTAATGTTTATGTTAATCCAATCATATCTTGCTGTGATCTCAATCAGCCAATTATTTTGTTGCTAACAAACGTTAAATCTACTCTCCACTCTCTCGCAGTCAGCTGTCATTTCGGTGATTTGCTGCGGCCCTCCCAGTGTCTAGACCCCGGGGGAGGGGGGGTTCATATACTACATGGAACCGCCCCCATTCAACCTTGATGACACCACATGGAGTCTTAGCGCCAAATGTAACACTTTCATTTCTTATTTTGCACAGCCGTACATTATGTCCACTCTTCAAGTTGAGATTCTCCTGAATGAAGTGAATTCATTCTAAAAGACTAATAGCCAATGGGGAAGCTCCAGAAAATGTGAATTGCCGACCAATGGTGTAACTTGTTGATAAACTCAACTCTATCACTCACAGACATCCAGGGAGGTGGAGCTGGAAAATAAACCCTGTCGGGGCAAAAACTTTAGCCTCTCCTTTTCTTGTGTTAATCCATTTTCCACTGTGTAGTTAGACGGAATTAATGGGGCCTCTTAAAAACTCAGACACTTGTGAGGCACAGAAAAAAAGAGGGAAAATAAAACAGATGACAAGGGACGAGGGGGACTGAGAGACGGATAAATTACAGCAAGAGGAGGACAAATGAATAGAGAGACAGGTTCATGTGCAGGTGTACACAAGAGGGACATCTACAAGAGAGATCTTTCACTTGGCATCACTCATGCATACGTTCTGCTTCCGGATTTTACTGACCAATCAAAGCATGAGAGAGAGAGAGAGAGAGAGAGAGAGAGAGAGAGAGATGAGAGAGAGAGAGAGAGAGAGAGAGAGAGAGAGAGAGAGAGAGTTAGAATGAGAGAGAGAGAGAGAGAGAGAGAGAGAGAGAGAGAGAGAGAGAGAGAGAGAGAGAGAGAGAGAGAGAGAGAGAGTTAGAATGAGAGAGACACTATGGATATTTACCCATAAATCACTGCGGTGGAGCCACCTACAATCAGACTAATGGGCCTGGAAGACGTGCTGTCATCCAAGCCATGATGTCACCAAGGCTGAGCCTTTGGGTGTTGATGTTGGTGATGGATCCCTGATTCTGCATGTGTGTGTCTGTGTGTGTATTGGGGGGGCTGCATATGTGGCTGTGGGACTCATGGTACGTTTCTGTGTGTGTGTGTGTTTGTGTGTGTGTGTGTAGGGGGGTGTCTGAGTTTGTGGTGGTAGGTCTATGGCTGTGCTTGTGTAAGTGTCTTGGGTAAGTGTGTGTGGTGTATGTGGGAGGTAAGATGTCTGTTTATATGGGTTGGCAAATGTGTGTGTGTGTGTGTCTGTCGATTTATACTTTCATCATGTCTCTGCATCAATGTATATTTCACATCGGTCTACGCATACATTGTACAACTTAACACACATACAAAGCACACACATTGTCATACAGATGCGCGCACAAACACACACACACACACACACACACATTTGTCTTGTGGTTAGCACTGGCTTACAATGGGTGTGGGATTCCATAGAGAAAATCTAAACAAGTCGAGCGGTTAGCACGGGTCTGCCACGTTTCCACACAATGGTGCTCATTGACATAAATAACTGGGGACTTTGTGAAATGGGACACCCATTAACTTCTCCTCCACAGATAATTGCCCATTAGATCTTGGAAGAGCTCTGGATTGAGAAATAACTCAACTCTGACGCTAAATGCAACTTGTAATAATAAAAAAGTCACATTGTGAAAGGCGCCTGGAATCCGTTAAGATGGGTTGGCTTTTTGTCCTATCATCCAGCCAAGCACTTGGACGATCAACAAAGCAAACTATGGCTTGTTGTAGGCACGCGGCAGTTTGTGCCTTTGCTTAAGCTGTGCTTTGAACATGGAAAAGATGATGACAACGAAGGGAGAGAGAAGACAAATAAGAAGAGAGCTGCAAATTAGAAAATAAGACGAAAGGCAAGAAAAGATTACTGTGGAAGAAACTGAGGAATGTATTCAAAGGAACAGGAGCGGGAGCGGGAGAGTGAAAACATGGAGGATTAGGGGACAAAGTGAAGAGAAATAAGCGGTGTTCAGTTTTTGAATAAGAGCTATTGTTGAAAAGTGAATGTTGGTAATTATGATGATTAATAAACGTCTGCACTGCGCCTGGTCCTGATGTCACTTGTGACTCACACACTTCACTTGTAGAGATTAGCAACAACAACCTCCACCTTTTATGAATCAGCACACATGGTTTCTGGACCCCCATATTAGCTGCATATTGATGTGCCCTTGTCAGCACTTCACTTCCACTTCCACTTAATGTCGTCCGCCTTACGCAGGACTCATATTCCTGCCTGTGCCTCACAACAGCACGGAGAGACAACAAAAGATCTGGACGTTCATGACTCATTCATGAAAATCAAATGCTTCCTGCCTACATCCTTGAAAGACCATGGCGCACGCAATGTTTAAAAACAGCCACTCACCGCCTCACAGTGTGAGTCAGTTCTGATGTAAAATTGTCAACCGTCATCATCAGCATTTGACTCTGTAGCGCTCAGAGTTGATCTGCAGGCAGTGACACGTCAATCAGGAGGACGATCTCGTCCCCTACGCATCTTCCATCAGATTCAAGATGATCTCAGTGAAACTTTAAATGTTCTGTGTGACGCACAATTCACATTGTTCATAATAACACAAAAATGTTAACCCTCAACACACTGGACAATTACCAGCTTACCAGCAAGGTGAACACGGATATAGATTGTTGCTTAACGACAGTCGGACTGACACAGATGGAAAAAACCCACACACACTCACTCACACACATATTCACTCCACCTACACATGGCAATGGACATGGCTCTATTTATTTTCCCTCATTAGTTTCAAATGGCCCATCCAGACGTTACTGTGGCCCCTGCTTTTAATCATTGGAGAAAGCAACGCTTAGCACTGGCTTTGTCCTCTTTGATGTCCCCTTGTCAGTCCGCCAGCGATCCAGCAAGCCAGCGTCTCTTTCTGCTTTTCTGCTACTGCAAACAGCAGCTCACTCTGCTGCACTTTGCTCAGATCTTTTCGAATTTAGACGAACATTTATCAAAATACCACAGTAAGTATTTCGGTCTTTTTTTAATTACTGGGAGTTGCTGTGTGTCTACAGTGCATATTGAACAAATTGTACAAACTATGCAGCAACAGAGAGACACCAGGGATAAGACTGTTAACGTAGAAGGGCACTCTCACAGCGTATACCTCTACCTAGGCTCATGCCCTATCAGCCCTGTCAAAGCAACATTTGCCATTAATAATCTAGACTGTAACTGTCCTGCCACATAATTCCCAATGATCCAAAAATTAAAAAATAAGACACTTGGTATTTTGCTCTTTTGCTGCATTGAATAGCTTTGTACAGCTCTGTTTGAGGCTATCGTCCATAAAGTTTTTACAGTCCGCGCAGAGGGTCGGTATTATAGCTCCAGTTGTGTGGACACCCACAAGTGGCATGCAATGTAGTTCTATCTAACACGAGAAATTGTCTTTTCCTCATTATGCTGCGTACCTTTCGACGTTCACTTGCATACACATGCATCCCCACTACCGGCATAGATTGCGTTAATTCTGTTGAAACGCCGCTGAGAAAGTGAAACACAATTTCTGAATGTGCTCATTTATTCGTATCAGCACCAACATTTTATGGGTTCTTTTCTGAACCACCAAGATTCAAGGTAACCCATTCAGTAGTTTTTGCTTTTACCAGAATGTAGCCTCCTTGGTGGATGATATAATTACAGTATTAGTCTGGCTGAGGCGTTAAAAAGTCAAACAAAACATTTATTTTCCAAGAAATATTGAATATGTTGGTGGTTCGCAGCCATTAAACTGAACCAAGGTCAGACATGTTGCGGAACGGATGATTTGACAGGTGAATTTAGTTTTTTAACTGATGTTCTTTCTTTTGATAACTACCAGTATGACAGCTCATGATGATGTCACGATCAAGGGACTATTAACAAATCCAATGAATGTATTTCCAACCTTTTATTTTCCTGCCAGACCTCCAAGTATGAGATATATTTTGACTTTCTTCCAGGTATGCAGGCAACCATACAATGAAATAACAAAGCTACATGGGATCAATTATGGGAAATATTAATAGGAACGTTGCATGTGATGAGTAAAGGGGGTTAACGGACAATGGTTTGATAAACAGACAGCTGCTCTCATAAATATAAATAAGGATTTGACATCATATTTGGACAGACACCACACTTCTCTACTGCTCATTATGAAACTACAGACACATGAAAGCCATGGCAAACAAAATATGTTTCCTTCACTCATGGACAAACAATACAAGTGCTAGACTAAGGTACACACACACACACACACACACACACAAATAAAGACAAATAGCTCCATAATCACAACAACATATTGCGACATTGTTGAACTGCACGCCAATGTTCTGAGATTAGTGCCTGTCTGTGCAGTCTCTTCACAAACATACAAAAACAACACCTCCATGTGAGCGTGTGTGCAAGCCCTTCATGATAGCCGGAGGTCAAACCACAACGACAAAGAAATGTTGAGAGGAAAAACAAGCTTTTGATAAGAATGAGATCATCACAGCCTGACCTGTTTTGAATTTCTGACTGGAGGCCTAAACATACACTGCTGGCAAGAATAGCACTTCATTGTGGTGGGTGGCTGGAGTCCTGCCTTGATTTCATTATAAGCGAAACGCACTCATAAAGAGAAACAACTGGCGACTAATGGGAAATTAAGGTCTGAAAATAGGTAACAATTCATTTAAATTTAGCTCCGCGTCGTCACCACGTTAACTTAATTTCTCGAAAATCTGCAGCGGGAGAGAAAATATTATCTTCAAAGCTCCTTAATAATGTTTGAGCTGTCTCTTCAAGTCAGGTGTTGATAAATATAGGGTAGAGGGGCAGGGTTAAAACAGCAGGTACATTGGTGCATTGCCTGCGGTGCTACTGGGTGGCACGGCGTCGCACCAGAGAGTGTGTGTTCCCTCCCGATCCCGAAGTGATTTATTCCATTTTAATACTGCATGTTTGCTTTGGAGCCTGATATGTATTTGGTCATGAGACATTAATAGAGTAGAAAACATGTTGAAAAATGAGCTCGCTGACGTGTGTGTTTGAGTACTGTATGTGCCTGAGTATGTGTGTGTGTGTGCCTGTTTGAGTGTGTGTGCACTGAGTCTTGAGGCCCATGCTGTCACTCAGCCCAGCTCACAGGGTGGTCCAAACACTGAGCCCTCTTTACTCCGTCGCACACACACAAGCACATGCACGCAAACAAACAAACACTCACTGGTGTACATGTAATGACATACATAACAAAGTATATATAAATATATGGCCGTATATATGACCATAATGAAGCAATCATATAACCTCAGCGCTTCCCCTCTTCCTGTCCCAAACCCTACACCTAAATATACGGCCACAGACTCCATCACACAGAACACGAAGAGGCGAGAGGAGAGGCGCAGCGCTACACACAGCAACCCTTTCATGCTTCACATTTTGGTGTGGCGGAGGGTTTTCACTGGAAGGATGCTGAGTTTGACAGCGCGGCGTATTAGCCAGTTAGTGACTGTCATTTTGCAGTTTTATGGTGGTCCGCGGGGCAAATTAGCAGCACTGACGCAGAGGTAAAAAGGGGGTAGGCTTGCTACGCCAAAAAACTGCTCCACAAAAGCAGCATTGCTTCCCGATAAAAGCTCCCGTCAGTTGAAGAAATGCGTCTGAATGTGCGGGCCGCTAAATTTCCAAACGTCAATTAACACTTATGCTCTGGCTGTTTTGGTTTTCAGTAAATTGGACCGGAGTGACATTGCTTTTGGCCCGCGAACACTACGCTGGGCAAGCAATAATTCTGGTCCCATCAGCCAGATACTTAACATGTGATCAGTCCAGAAGATTTCACAAATCTGAATATCTAAGATGACAGCATTTCTTGCATAAACACTGTGGCAGTTTTAAATTGAAACATTGACCTTGTTTAGCCTCACCACTCACCATGGACAAGACACACAGCGCCGTGATGAATTACAGAAACACTGCACGAACAAAAGTATCAGTAGTGAACCACTGGAGAAAATGGTCTTTTTGAGCGCGTGTGTAGCTTGTTGACATGTCGAGAACTGAACCATCCTGTTCTCTGAAACGTAAATAAGAGTTTACGCTAGTTAGTCACAAAGAGCCATTTTAAAAGAAGACCAGACCATGGCTTGATTTTCCATATCTGTTGCTCCGAAAGACAACAAGCAACAGAGCGAGCTTGCCCATGATTTATTTGGGCTATTAGCACTGATGTATCTGGATTAGCTCCACTTTCGTCTTCCAGGTGAGGGGGAAATGAGTCGTTAATATTTGCGCGACGCTACAGTTCTCCTGTAGTATCACAGCTCACGCAGCAGGAAGCACGAGGCTCCCTCCCCTTTGCCGCCATTAGACATTCACTGAACAAATACTGCAAATGAGCCCCGCTTCCCCCACAAAATGGTAATAAGGCATAATTGCCTGTAATCTGAATACATTAGCCCTAAGAGGGTCCTGCTGCTTTTGTCTGCAATCACGGCAGTGCTTGAAAACTAAAATATGGTGGTGAGGAGGGTGAAAGACTCATGAGAAACTGTATATATTTAATGCTGCCCGACTGTGTTTTCGACATAAACTGTGTGTAAAGAGAATCCACGCGTCCCCAGATACAAAAGCTGCAATCTCGGAATGGAGCTGCGGCAGCAAGGCTCCTGCCTGTACATCTGCTCGTCCAATCGGGACTCACTCACAGCTGATGTTTCAATCAGGAGGCTTCACCCCATTTATATGGCATCAAATAACTAATTCAAACCAAACTTTTGGGGGAAATTAACCTCTGAACAAAAGTCAGTGTGATAAGAACCAACAGCAACCATCTCTAAGAAAAATGTATTAGATTCTCTTTTAGTTTAGTCCCTGTCCCATCAACTTGCATCGGGAGGCATGATTAATGACCTATACTGCAGCCAGCCAACAGGTGGCAATCAAGACGATTCGGCTTTACATTTGAGGAGCAGTGATGTCGTACATCTTTATTTACGTTCTATGGTTTTCAACCAAAATAGGGATATGTTGTTTTGAAAAATAATTATACCTCCTCTTTGTGTGTACACATGGCATAAAAATTGTATCACGATAATGATCATTTTAATGCCCAACCAGAAACCACAACAGTGTCAGTACAATTGCAGCATATTGAAAAGACTCAGAAAACATGAACATCAAATTAAAAATGAGCTGCGAATACAAAATGTGATATGTAGAAATAATGAACATTTGTAGAACAATAATCAGATATGATATCCATTGCCATACTTGATAGGGGTCAGGATGGCATTTTGCATTACCCTCTGCAAACCTCTTTATTTTCCCCTAGGCAACAAATGTCTGTGTTATTTATTTGTGTTTGTTTTAGTTGCGTGCTTTGCTTAGTGTGTCCCCCTCTTAATGTCAGTCTGGAGGTTGACACAATCACCCGTCTATTTTCCCATTGCACCAATTTCTCTCTCTGAGCTGCTAGAATTGGAGGCGCCATTGTGTGCTTGCGGCTTGTTTACGAGGAGCACTGATTCACCCAGTGAGGTTTGGCTTGCCTGCACAGGGAGGGGGGAGAAATATGAATGAATTCACAACACCCCCAACCCTCCACTTCTGCCCTCTATTCCCTAATTCTCCCATCATCTTTCTTCCTCTCTGCATGCTCCTCAGCCACCTCCAGTCACACTTTTCCACTGGTGTGTGCGTGTGTCAGCGAGAGTGTATTTGTGTAAAGCCAGAGGGGCGGCCAACACTGGCCAGAGGCTCATTTTTGTGGCCGGGCCAGTGTGTATCCCGACGGCTTGCAGGCGTCTCGGGGGCCAGCTCCTCCTTCAAGCTCCATTCCCTCACCCTAGGGCCTCTCCAGAGAGTCTGCTTAGTCATTTCTATATCCTCCAGGACAAAAACCAGTGCTTAGTTTCAAGCGTTTATTAATAATGACAGGCTGTGATTGTGAGACCTGTCAAGGGGAGGAGGATGAGAAGGAAGGGGTAGAGACGGGTATCCAAAACTGGAAAGAACACTCAGAGTGGGCTTCGTAGCTGGGTTGGCGATGGGACGTCTTGGACTAACTTGAAATGATATCTCTCCAAAAATGTCAAGGTTAAAAATGTCCACCTTCCTGTCTGCCTCTCTGACTGCTGGTGGCCATGTTACATGTAACTCTCATGCGCAAAGCCTGTAGTTGCCATAACGATCCACGATAGTGCCTATTCCGGTACACTGGCATATTATAAATAGAGTAAACTATCTGGAACTCAAATGCAAACATGCTGAATCGAGGACATAATCTATATATATCCGCAACCCGCAAGAAAACATCTATAGTATAGGACACACGGTGAAATGTTGTACTTACAGAAACCCTGTTAGCTGTATAATATATACAGTATGTATCATGGAGGAACTGCAGCCAGCCATTGGGATGCTTTTTTGTGGTTAATGAGATCTCGAAAGGACTAGTCTTTTTTTTAAGGGCCACGTTCAGACATGGAGAGCTGAGCTGCAGCTTTTGGCTCACCTCAACGGTTCACGTGGCAAACAAATAAAACGGCACATGGTTTTCAGAAAGTTCACAAGTTCAGGACATCGGTGAAGGAAGGGGGTGGTATTTAATTTCTCGCTGACACAAGAGGAAAATGTTGGGGGCTGATGAGCGAGAGCGAGGGGGAGAGGGAAGGGGGGAGACACACGGCATGGAGACAGCAGCATCCTCTGCCTCGCACCTCATCTTTCCCACGGTATTCGGTTTGTTTACAAGCAGGAGTCAGTGACAGGTTCATGCCTTGCGTCCTGGCTCCGGACAGCACCAGGTAGGAGGCAGCCAGGCTGGGCTCGGAGGAGGAGGAGGCCTCCCCGCTGCTCGGAGCCGCCACACAGGCCGGCATGACCAACAGGCTGGGATTTCATGTCATAACATACCCCCCCCCCTCCTCCTTCCCCTTATTGCCATGTCTTCCTCTACGGGGGGGGTTACAGTAGCCGCTAAACAGTGCTATGCGCACTGGAGGTTTGTCCACTCCCCCCCCCTCATTTAATCGTTTCTCCAGTTTGTGCTGTTTTGGCGTCTGTGTCCGGATGCTGATACCCTAGACCGCAAACCTAACCCCTGCTGACTCTTCACTGCTCCAAAGTCCCAAGAAACACCCCTCACTCAAACCCTTTCATCCCCTTCTTGACCCTTCTTGCCACCAGCGGGGCCTCTAATTTACAGTGTTTGTGCGTGCTGAGATATCCGTGAACGGCTGGCTATTCTGAGCATGTGGAACATGGCATCAATGCCGGATCACATCCATGCAATTGCTCCTGTCTCCAGCCCACTTCCCCACCACACCCACCGTCCCCTGCTGGAGCTGGCTCAGGTGTCTTGCCCAGTAGCAGCCACAGAGTCTAGAGAACATTTTTGCTTTGTCACAACAGGCTAGAGAAGTGATAACAGGAGCTTTGGAAGCCTTGGTTTCTGGTGGCCGATGGGGCTGACCCCAGTTTAGATTGATGTAGTATGTCTCAGAAAATAATCCATCTCATTGGGCTTATTTCTTTTGCTTCATCTTAGTCTCTGATCAGAAATTAAGTTGTTTACATACAAGCTTGAGAGCATTTTATGATAACAAACATGTGACACTGCATGAGTGACTCAGAGTGTTTCAATGTGGCTGAAAACAGACAGAGATCAACAGAGAGAGAGACAAAAAAGAAAAAGAGTCAGCGAGTAGCGGGGCCTAAAAGATTCTGTGTTCCCCATAACATGCCTTTCCATCCCAGGCATTTGAAAGAAGAAATACCACAGTCTCTGCAGCGCTACAGCTCTTGTAAATAATCTGAGTCTGGGCGCCACCTCAGAATCCCCAGCCTGGTCCCCGGCCCGGTGGGTGCCGTGTCAGTTCAGGGGGAGGGCTTTAAAAAAGAGGGGGTGGGTTTGTTGGGAAAGAGGAGCGAGTCAGGAAAGGGAAAGGAGAGGAGGGAAAGGGCCAAGCCTGCTCTTGCATCATCACTGTGGTACTACTTTGTGCATAATACCTGGGGAAGGGAGGGGGGTACATGAGCACATTCATGTCTATGTTTATGTATGATACAAATATTGAGGATTTAGTGCAAATGACTGTAGTCGCTGGGAGCTTTTTTCCCCATTTCAAGGGATGCAAATTCTTTCATTTATTCATGTCTGACCCATGACTTCCAAAACAAGGAATGTTTACAGGCTCGACAAGGGTCTGACTATGACTATGTAAAACAGCTTCTGGTCTGAATAGGCCAGCCATAATGAAAAGAGAGAGGGGCGTGAAAGAAAAAAGCTTGAAGGATGAGAGACAGGGGTAGACGAGGAGCAGAGGGAGACACCAGTTTTGTTCTCGTCCAAATGTGGAGCAAGATTTGAATAAATTTCCCAGGACATCGGCAAAAGAATGTGCTTTTTAATCGCTGTTTACATCTACAATAGTTGTGTGAATATTAGGAGTTGAATCGTTCGGATGCACAGCTAATGAACAGCTAACGAGCAGTTAATTTTTTAGTTTGGAGCTATTAAACCATTGATGAAAAAGATTGGTGCAATCAAAGGTAATTATTACAAGACTCCCAGGCAAGCCAGTAAAAAGCAAAGTGGAACATGCTTGTTTTGTGTATTAATGAGTTTCAAGTACTTGAGGAATATTACAGCTTTGTTCAGCCAATCTGGTGTTTTCAGTCTCCTGAGTGGAACAGAAGCCTAAGTGGATATTTAATTCTCATGCTCATGTATTTCCAAACGCCTGTTTTCAATGCAGTTAGTCACTTTTAGCTTTTATCGATACATCAACATTTTCCCAGTCAAGCGCAAAAAACCCTCTTGTCATATTTGGAAAATGTTCTGGTCCTTTCAATCGTATTTCTTTATGCCGCGATGGAAATCCAACCACTGGGAAGATTTCAGATTGTGCTTCTCCAGGGCTCAGGGCGAGAGGGAGAAAAACATATTATACTGAATCGTATCCAGAAGAAATAGCTCCTCTTAGAATTACATTTATAAGGTCACAGAACTCTTGAACTCAGTGCTCTTGTCACAGTAAATGTGATACACACAAACACACACACACACACATCCAATGCAGCTTCTGGAATGAGACGGCAATGACAACTGTGCATAAGTGCTCTACATTCCGCAGGGCTTGGAGCAGCAATCAGAAAGGCCAGACAAATACAGTACATAATACAGGGGAGGGGGCTAAATGAGCTCCAGGCTGCAAAGGCCAGGGAAGCTAAACTTGACCTGCCCCTTGGCCCCAACATGAACACAGCTGCCAGGCATCCTGATTTCCACCACATGGATACGAGGCACAATCTTTCACTATGGAATCCCATTTCCATCCAGTTGAATCAATGTGGAGTCCATAACATGTCAGACTGCACTTTCTCTTTATGGAATTGATGCAAAGAGGTTGACTCCTGATAAGTTTGACAAACTGGTTTAAAGTTTTTAAAGTTTGAAGCCCATGTGACTGTTGTGCATATTAATATACAGCAGTAATGAAAGTCATTAATGGCCGTGTCATTACTCCTGCAGGAAATCTGCACACCTAAAGCTCCACTTAAAGGATTTTTATGCCAGTGACATTCAAGCACAAGGGTCTTCCTCAGATTTCCTGAGACCTATATGACTTCCCAAAACACATGAGAGCTGGTTGTCCATATTCTCAATATATCTCGCTGCTCTTACTAATAGTTGACATTGAAACAAATGATGAAGTCCATATCAGTAACAAAGTGAAGGGAGTTAAGCAAGGGTTTTAAAGGTAGGAGCTGTGGAACTTTGATTGATTCTGTTTGGATGAGAAAACTAGTGGAGAAAACAGCACATCTGTTCTATTGTGTAGAAACAAGTATTATCTCAAGTGAAAAACCTGTTGGCAGAGACAAACATGTTTACTGAAAAGCAGAACACTTAACACGTCACAGTCGCCTCAGTTTGAGTTTCACTGAGTGCGTCTCCTTGTAGGTTTGACATCTAAGCCACAGAGGGAAACCAAAAACAAGTTTCCTGCAGCTAGGTAGATGCAAATGAGAATGACTGAAGTGAAGTGTGTTCCAGGCAGCTGGCCTCCGCACCTCAGGCCTCCCGTACATACAGGTCGTCTGCTTGGCTCATGGGCACGGTGGCAGGTGAGCGCCCCAGATGGTTGGCACCGCCACTTTCCCCTTGTACTGCGTCCAGCTTCTCAAATTCCATATTGGGCAAAGAGGTAGACACAACAACAATTATCCATCCATACTGGCATGATGCTGGCACTTCTTTGGCAGCGCAGACAGGAATGGAAGGTGAAAACTGAACAGAGGTCAGCTACTGTGGATGAGCAGGTTGTTTTGATGGACGCACTACACTTTGAATCATATCTCTTTTTAAGGAATCCAGGAAATGCTGTCATTTTTCTGAGCAGAGAAGTAAAATGAAGACACGTTAATTCAGATCCTTAGATCCTCACACAGAAGTATTTAGTCTTCCTTGAGAGTATAAGATTCAGACAAACTGATAATAAACCAAAACAATCAAATCAACCAGGTTGTGCAACAGCTTTTTCCCCAAGGGTCCTAGTGCGTTAGGCACCTGATCCGTTGCTCAGTCCACTGCTCTTTTTATAGATTTTCATACACAGGTATTTTTCATGTATAGTAATACAACTGCTTATATGGCTGGGAATGAGAATACAGCACCCTTGAACCTTAAACTGCAAGTCAAACTTGAAATTCGGAAATTCTGTCTTTTCATCCCAATTGAATCTAGTAAGAGACAAAGAAAAGAAGATACTAACTGTTAATGTGAGTGATTTTCTTACTATTTCCTTTTAATCTGAGTGGCATTGCAACTTAGATCTGTCACTATGCTGTGACAAACTGTGGCTGGTCACGGCAGTTTGTCAGCCTCTAGTGGTTACCTGTAGAACTATCAACTCTCTTTGAATTCAGCACGCAATAGTTTCCTTTTCAACAACTGGAGCCACAACATTACTACTGTAAGGATGCATGTAATGATTACATATGATAGGTCATATCTTGTCCACTAACATATTTGAACTCATCATGACTACAGCAGATATGAGAGGGCAATGACAATGCTCAAAAGAAATCATCCTGTATGGTTTTCTTAAAGCACTGATGCCCTGATTACTTTCTATTACTCAGCCTTTTAATTCAATTCACTGCATTTTAAATGCAACTCATTCCTATAAGATGGCAGAGGAGAGACACTAATATTCCAGTACCTGTTGAATAAAACAGTACACCTCTGAGCTCAGTGACATTCTCCGTTGACAGCTTCTTCTTCAAGTGAAAATGTGTTATTGATTAACACGATACCCAGGGAGCTACATCTAACTCCTGTCATGCATCGCGCACGTTGAAGGGCCGGAATGGTGAGATTCTGTTGCCTTTCACATTGTTTCATACATCAACTTCCATTCATCAAGCCATTCATCTTTCACACTCAGCCCTCCTTCTGTTTCATACTTCTGTGTCACTGTCCCCAGTGGGTTAGTGTCTCGAAGTTCCATCTGTCAGCACCATCCAGGGGGGTGACAGAGCGGATGAGGCCCAGGGGAGAGACATCAAACGTGGGATGCTGGCCTTGGTCCCCCCCACCCGAGCTCACCCCATCTCTATTTGAGTTGCTGCCCCCCCGATCTGTCTGCGCATGATTTAGAGCTGGCTGTCGCAGGAGAGAAAGAAAGGCCCTCTGCCATTGACAAATGACAATCTCAGAATAAACACATGAGTGAGGGAGGGTAGGAGAAAAAGAGCTGAATCACTCTTTCATCATCCGTCAGCCTTTGCTGGTCTTCTCATTAACCTCTGATCTCTACCCCTCACTCTCTTCTGGTACCTGTCACTCATTTTGTCCCACTTTGGTAAAGATAGGAGGCTATTTGTCCTTTTAGAATAAGAATGAGAAGTCAAACCATTTATGGAATTCGATCTTTATCATCTTATGAAGTTACAAAAGTCTCAGTTCACTACTTTATACTTTTACCACAACTTAATAACATCACTTCAGCAGACATGTGTGAGGCAGAGTTAAACATGTGGCCCCTGGCTCCTCCTGAGCTGTGAGTTAAACGTACAACATGCATGCATGTTAATGCTGGAGACATGGATACCACCGGCAGTGCAAATTCTGCGCACATACCAAAAGTACACCAACTCGTTCTCTGCTCTAGGTCTCAGCACTGGCTAAAACCTGCAGCCAACATGCCGAGCTCTCCTGATCCCAATGCCGGCTCAACCAAACACATACATGACAGATGCCTCCTCTGCTGCAGCACAGGCATTCAGAGTATCTCCTCCGCCACCAAAGGCATATTCCTTTTATAACCAGCAGGGATTAGGGCCCATTGGAGGAAGCTAGCATGTGCGCTGGCCTCAGGCGGCTTGTAGATAAAAAAGCATCTCAAATTGAATCAATAACCACCAGCCGCCAACTAATCCTGGCTATCCCCCATAAACACCACTACAGCAGTCCCCCACAAACCCCTGCCAATGTCCCCACCCCGCCCGAGCTCCAGACCCCTTCATCTTTTTATAACTGCACCCCAGGGCCACGCAGGGGTGCTCAGGTGAGGGCTTTAAGCCAGGGTAGGGTGAGCTGAATATTCAGAGCAAAAGGGGATGAAGGGGTACACTCATTCGCCCAGGTAATCCATCAGCAGACAGGCCAGCTTTGGACTGCACGGCGACTGGCAGCCAGAGAAAAGTGGACAGCTGATGTGGGACGAGCATAGCCACAGCACGCCAGACGGGATAAAGAGATATAAGCCCCCCCGCGCTCAGTGCTCCCCTTCGTCCCCCAACCCTAGACCCATGTCATCCCAAAGCTCTTTCATCTTCTAACCCAGTGGGTGCTAAAGCAAACTTTCCACTTTGGCTCTCGAGGGGCTGGGCATTGTGGCATTGCGGATAGATCTGCTCTTTGCGCTCGGTGCCTCAAAGAAGGGGTGCCACACCCCTCGGTGGATTCAGAGAGCGGTGACATCTTAGCAGCATCAACAGGAGGCTGCAGGATCAGTCCTATATGATGACTGTATAAAGCTCACCGGGATGAAAGACACAGCTAATTCCAAATGGTGTTATGGAAAAGTCAGTGTCGGTCCATTAACAGTTTGCATTAGGAACTGAAAACCAACAGTCCCCTTCAACGATTCCCTGGTGTATGTCAAATGAAGATTATGTATGAAAAAAATCACAATTATAAATATGTTTTTACAGTGAAATCGAGTTCTCATCATCTCTGCAGGTCACACAAATTCCTGGGAGCTCACTTCATTCTCTCCCCGACTTTAATATCGTTTTCCTTAAAATTTTGGTTCGGGGCAGAAGATGCAAGCTGAGATGAGGATCAAGCCATGGAGTGGTGGGATTTCCAAGCTGTCAGGAAAACTGAGCAAATCCTATCCCCAGGCCACTGGCTCCACACAGGAATGTGGGGCGTCCACTTTAATTGTGCTTTTCTCCCGATCCCCATCTCGCAAAATCAAATTTCCCTTTTCCCACTTGTGGATTCCCTGTAGAGCTTGATGTAACATCTTTAAATGCAACTCAAAGCCACATATAAAAGTCACAGTGAGCTTAAAGGAGGAGGCTTGGACGGTTAGATAACTAAAAGCTTCAAAGTCAAAAGGACTATAAGAGACAGCCGGACAGTAAATCAGGGAGACACTTCAAAGCAAGCTATGCAGACAGCCGTGCAGATAGACGAATGGCAGGGAAAGACAGACGTTCAAATTCAAAGGGAAGGATCAGGGAGCAATTCAAGATGGCAGACAAAACAAACAAACATCACCAGGCAGGGACGAAACAGACTAACAATGAGCTATGTAGACAAACTATCAAAGTAGACAAAATACGACCACTGTTCACCCACACAGCTGTTTAGCAGCCAGCCAGGCCGGCTGAAAGAAAGGCAGACAGACAAACAGAGCTAGAGATCCCTGTGTGAAAGACAAAGGAGGGTACAGTAGTGGGTAGCCGCAGCCAAGGGAGACTTCATTAGTGAGGTCAGTGCCCCAGGGTACTTAGTGTAACACTGGAGGCCTATGCAGCCCCGAGCCCTATGCCGAGGTGGATATTGCATCTTTGCGATAACATCTCCCTACATAGGAGGGGGCCCCAGCATCACAGCATAAAGACCCCTGTTTTCGGCAAGTTTGAAATAAGGCTTTGTTCCCCCAAGGCCTCGGTCCCCTCCCCCCCACCACCTTCTCCTCCTACTCTTTCCTCTTGGGTGGGCCAGAGACTTTCCAAAAAACTGAGCAACTTGTGTCTGGGGATAGACCCCCCTTCTAGGCATATACAAACGTAAAAAACACACTCACACATGCACGTATATAGGCACGTGCACACATACACACGCACACACATACCCACACATCTTCCACCACCCTCAACCCCTGATGCACGTCAGTGGCGTCCCCTGGCTTTTGGCCACGTCTGTGTGGAGCGGTCGGTAAGAGAGGTGGAGATGCAGGGCTGCTGGGGGAACAGCTCTAGGAGGGGCCTTGGTGGGCTCATCTCACCCAAGGGAAAGTGGGGGGCACACAGAGAGAGGTGTGTGTGTGTGTATGTGTAAGTGAGTGTGTGCGAAGGCCTGAGGGGGCCTAGTCCTGGTCAAAGGTGCCTGGCTGCCTGGGCACTCCAGGGAGCTCCAGAGACAGGCAACCTTTACATGGAGCCCTCCTCAGTACAGACGCTCCACAGTCACTTACATACAGCTTACTGTAAAAGCCCCCAGCACTCATCAATAGCCACGCTCAAACGCAGACAATAATAGCAACATTCATGAATCAGCACATTAATTTTCCTGACAAACATGCTTCACATACGCGAACAAAAGCAGAGGACAACTTGGACCATGACTTTCACTGCATTAAAGTAGGATCAAAGCAAGTCTGTTAGCTTCCTTGTCCATTCCTGACATGTGAAGGGTTTGTCAAGGTCTTACAGTAGGATGGACAGTATAAATATCCCTGTTGTGATGGTGAGATGGGTTGCCAGGTAGGAAAGACATCTGTGCCCCCATTTATACCCACATCAGCTGGTGGATTTATAGGACCCTTAAAACAGATCAATCATTTTCCACTCCCAGGTCTCTACACCTCTCATCCCGTCTCTCCACACTTTCCCTTTTGTGATTGTACACCTGTGTTGCACGAGTGTATACGTTTAATGTGTCTTTTTGCGTGCACATACACGCACCACTGATTGCATATGCGTGTATGCACAAGGCTGTATGTGCTTAGCGGCTCAGTCAACTTCCAGCGCTGGGTGCTTTTCATGTTCATTATCACTTGTTTTATGGTGGAATATTAAAGTCGGGGGGCCTTGGCACGGCTGCAGCTATAGTTAGAGAACAAAGGAGAGCGCTGGGGGTGTCAGGAGGGTGTGGCATGCCGGAGCGCAGCACAGAGCTTTTCAGTAAGTGTTGCACCCCACACTTCATGGAAAGCCAGGGGGGCTGGCCAGGCCAGCCGTGCAGGCAGACGGAGCTAAATTCAACTCATTCCTGTATTAATGGGAGCTTATGTGCCATTCCACCTCACTGAAGAGGGCATTAGTCAGAGCGAGACAGCCAGGATACACCTCAAAATATCTCCTCTCTCTGGCCTTCTCGCTCTCTCTCTTTTATTTTGAACCTTTTTTTCTTCCACGTAGGTTCTGCAGTATGACCTATAGCTGTGTCTGTGTGGACATGGTGTTTGAAAGGTATATTTGATGTCTATAATTGAGCAAATTCTTTCCGTGACATGCGTGACATGAGAAAGTCGTCTGCTTGGTATGCGAGTTAGTCGTCGTAAACATTTACAAAACTTACTAAACCAGACAGGGCTTTCAGATTCTCAGACGGTGTAGATCTATAAGGTGAGCCCACCTGCTGAATAATTCAATATATTGTAGAGAAGGCTGTGTTCTCGTCAAACTGCCCTGACCTCTGTGTAAGAAACGCAGTTAGCCTGGACTGTAGGAGATCTGACATTTCTGCCCATTTCCAGCGAGAGCTCTACACGAGAAGAGACTGCAGTTTGTAAAGTTTCAGTGAAATCGAAGCAGACTTAAGCTGTGGCTCAGAATACGTTTTGGGGTAACTAGTGGGAGTCATATATTAGAAAAAGGTGGAAAATGTTCGAGAGAACACATCTTAAATTGAGGGGGAAAGAAGCAAAATAATTTATAAAATAACTAGAAATAAAATTGGAATCAGGGAAGTTACATTTTTCCTTTAGCCACTGTTTAAAAGGGCCACCCACCCTCACAGGATGGATTTTCTATGCCGCTCTAACCCACACAAATAGATGATGCAATAGCATAGGGCGTAGGACAAGGTCATGTTCAGATCATTTGATCTATGGAGCTGCAAACCTCATTGGACACTCCATAAACTATGTTATGGACAGTCGATATAAAACCGTTCTTACCTATGGGTACGATTTTGTACGAGCGTAGCACAGGAAATATTTCACCCTTTTCGTACACATAATATAAATTCGGGATGACTCTATATATGATACACATGTATAACTGTTAAGCTTTTACATTGTGAGCTGTCAGGAATAGATCTGAAGTTTATAGTTTTGCTTTGTTGTTTTGCTGGCTGCGTTTTCACTTGGGATTTCTGTGTCCTAAAAACTTGGCACAGGTCGAGTGTGTGTGTGTGTGTGTGTGTGTGTGTGTGTGTGTGTGTGTGTGCGTGTGTGTGTGTGTGTGTGTATGTGTGTGAGCATGAGTGCACGTGTGCTGTGCGATGGAACGAGCAGAGCAGTTATTAGCTGGCAGGGATAATTGGACTCTATGTAGGTGGCATGACCCAGCTGTCTGCAGCAGGAAGGCCCAGAGCTGAGCGTGACCTCAACCGCTGACCTTACAAATGCAATACAGCGACCTTTGACCCTCCCCACATTAAAGAGACAGTGTTGTCTTTCTGCAGTCAGCCAGCAAATTAGAGCACAAGCGGGGCCAAAGAATCCTGTCCTATTCTGCTTGTTCAGACTGGTGTTGCATCCTGTTGTATTGTCATTACATTGCGACAGAAAATCACTGAGGCACTTTTGACTTGTGGCAGGAAGCAGTGGGGGGCATCCGAAAAGTCACCTTCACTGGGACACTGCAGCTCCTGGGGTGCAAAAGTCAATCTTGATCGCATGCATCCCTCATGCTCATTTATGCTCAGCGTTGCTCAACAATCGTGGGGGCCAGTGAAGCCAACGGTTCATAACGTGATAATTATAAGACAGGAGGAAGAAATGTCAGCATTGGCAGAATGTTTTGAGGAAGTTTGAACACCGCCGTTTACCAAGCTGACACTTTTCCCTCTTTCTCTTCCACTGTCGCCGTGTTTGTTGATGTCACAAACTCCTGACTCTGCGCTGTGGCTTCTAGTCGCTTCTGTTCTGAGAGGAATAAACTACATATTATAATGAATAGGGATGGAAATAATTCACTCTGAGGACCTCTTTATTTGACCATGTTAACACTGCAGGAAACAATGATCTGATGCCTCAGTAAATCCCTTATGGTGTAAAGGCACATGGATTTAAAAACACAGTGCTACTACTGTGATGTTTTTTATCAAGGAAAAAAAACCCTTAAATTTCAGCCCATCTCTCAACAAGTAATTACAACCAGATTATCTAACGTTACAGAATGTTTTGATGGAAAAACAAACAAACCATGAATGTTTCTTAGAGACTGAGTGTGGCGTCAGCAGAACTGACTCTAGTCCAAGTCAGGGACACACACACACACAGACACACGGCGCACAAACACAGAGGGATACACTTACAAAGCATATGTGCATCTTGAATTTGTGGTACAATCTTTCAGGAGATCCCAACATGTCCCTCTTGTCTCACTCAGTGCATCAGTCACCAAGAGGGCAGGTATGGCCTCTCTTGGGGGACATTAGCGGAGAGATATCTGTCAAGATGGAGGCAGTGCTCCTTTCGGCATCTACTGAGCGACAAGCGTGTCCCCTTGCCTGCTCTCCTGTATCACAATACTGCTGTTGAGTGATTGGAAAGCCCTCATGTCTGCAGGTATCTGCTGTGTGTCTGATCTTCTATAAAAACCTTCGGGCAAAAAAAAAGAGATGAGGGGAAAACCGGGGGGGTAATGTGTTATACATAGGAGCTGCTTTGATGGGGAAGTACATCTGATTTAGTAGCTTGTGCGCTGGTGTGAAGAAAATATAATGAGGACATGGGTGGGTGTTTCAGAGAAAAGAGAAAGTCGGTGTACACGTAAGTATATACAGGTGTGATGTTAAGCGTGTGTCCAGTGTACACATGTAAGTGTGTGTTAGGTCGTTAATGCAGCTTTAGAGGCTTGGCATCTGTGCTGAGATCTGCAATAAACCGGAGGAATTCAACAACTTACAAGTCGTCACGGCGAACGGTTTATCCGCCAATTCATCATCTCCATGAGCGTTTCTCAACCTTTTCAGCAACCAACCTAAACAAACACTTCATGTGGTGGGCTTCAAGACCAAAGGATCGATTGGATCTCAATTTTCTAGGAGGTTTTACTTGACTATTTATTTTAAAGTAGTATCTGTGAACTTGTTGTTTGTAGTTTTCTCTAGCAACACAAATTAAAATCACTGTCCTGTAATTCTATTTAATCTCCTCTGTACTGTGTGTCACTGCTAACAGATGACATCAAAAAGATTATTCTTTGGAACCAAATAAACCTTCTTCCAACGTCTGAGCTAAAAATACTCTTGTTTATTTTGTCCAATTCTCAATGGTTTACCTCAAAGTCAATGATCATAAGAGTTTAGGGGCTCAGGCGATTCAGCTGTTTTCCCAAATGTTTCCATCATGTAGAGAAATTGGGCGGTGTCGACAAGAGGTGCAAACTGTAGAAATTCTGCGGATTCTGTAGCACCCAACAAAACCGACACCTCAAAACGCTTTTATGGTCTTATTCTCTGGGTCTCATATGCTAGCTCTCATGGACCACCCCGATTCATCCTATCTTTCATTTCACCATCCAAATCCCTCTTTCCTCTTCACTTCATCCTTTCCATATCCACCCTCATTCCTTGAGCCCTTCTCTCTCTCTGGCCTGTTACTTTCTCCCCAACCTCTCCTTGCTCTCTCTCACTCTCTCTCACTCTCACTCACCTCCTCCTTCTCTCCCTGTTGTCTTTTTTTCTAGTGTACTCCACTCACCCATCCGGCCTCTTGACCTACACGCTGTCTGCAGACTGAAAAAGCTATTGCCTAGCAACCCAACAGAGTATTTTAAGAAAGAGAGAAAACTCCAGTTAAAGGTGAATGAAAAATAAAAATGATTGACAAATGGCAAACGTTTGAAATGTTGAGACATTTTGGACAGAAAATTGATGTGAAATAAAAGAGTTTCAAAGTAAAAAAAGAAATAATAACCATGATCATTTTGGACCTTGTGTTGTGGTGATGTGGGTGTTTGGAGGACAAAAGGTCCCTAGTGAAAGATGCTATTACTTTATATTGTGTGAAAGTACATGGTTAGTGGTAGTGTCTGGGTGATAGAGGTGTTCGGAGAGGACGTGCTCGCAGAAGAGATGCATCCAAAAGAGGTTGTTTGGTGGGGGGGGGAAACACGCCCCGGCTCCAACAACCTTTGGTGGCTTGTTCCATGAGAACAGTCTGGACTGTGATTGCCTTATGTGCATGGATGGCAATGCCCGACGACATTCCTTGGAGGAACGCAACGGGGCTTTCGCTCCAATGACCTTCAATAAAAATAGTTTTCCCAGAAGGGGTGTGAGTTTGGGGAGGGGGGTATAGAGAGACAGGGAAGGAGAGAACAGGGGAGATGAGATAAGGACAGAATGAATAGGAAATTGACAAAGACAGAAAATTGGCAAAGAAATAGAAAAGTGAAAGTACAAGTGAACGTGAGGAAACAAAAAAAACAGAGAAAACGAGATGGCGGAAAGATGTTGAAGGACATAGAAAATGGAACAGATTGTAGATAGAGGCAGAGTGGATGGCGCGGCCCTATTGTTTCAGGCTAATTTCATGGGATCAAACCAAAGCACAGCCCCAGACATAGACAGAGAGCAATCTGTTGGGAAATCTCCCCTCTAATTGGCCCCATGGAAAAGGCCACCGCCAGCGCTCTGCAACTTGCTCTTGATTGCTTTACCTCCCCACATAACTGTACAAGTACTGTACAAGCAGCACGGCCTGCCAATCAATCACCACAATGGCAGCTTGTTGCAGCTTAGAAGCAACACAAGGTTAACAGAAAGCGATTATTTTATTGTGTTGGAACAATGTGTGCCAGTTTGCAATAATACAAAAAGTGATAACTAGGTCTTTCTCTCTCAATCAGGCAGTGAACACACTCTCAAAGTGATGGAAAGGTTGTAAAAACCTTTGCGCGTGTGTGTGAATGTGACAATGTGGGAGAGCGGGAGGCTTTTGTTTTTAAATGCTTCATAATGAGAGAGTACAGCAGCTGAAGGAGGAGACAACTGACAGCTTCATACGACGGGTTTACAAGCTTCCTCCCTCTTTGTTCAACTCTCACCTGTCCGTCTATACATCAGTGACTGTCACTGCAGTGCTCTTCACCTGTCCACACACAAAAACCTAACGTGTGATGAGGTCACGGTTCGAGCATCTCCCCATTGGCGACAGCAAAGAACAATGCAGCTTACCCAACGATTAGTGAGATCGGTGTGTTTGTGTCTGTTTGTATACTGCAGTACAGTACTGCACAACCTATGCTTCGTTCAAGTGAATAGGAATGTATATATGTACACACACACACACACACACACACACACACACACACACACACACACACACCCTACAAATATGGGTACAGATATATATATGGAAACAAATATATCCTGGAACGCAGGGATAGTAGATTCCGTTCTTGTTGTGGACCAGTATACAAGGTTTCTGGAGTGCTGAGGGGGTCATGGGAGAATGATCGTTCCAACTTTCAACTACTTTGAAATTTCGGATACAAAAAAATGACTGTCTCCATAGGGTGACTGGGCTCAGCCTGAGAGATAGGGTGAGGAGTTTGAACATCAGAAGGGAGACGGAGAGCTGCTCCTTTGCATCAAATGATCCATAGGTGTTTCAGATTTGGATGCCTCCTGGGCTAGGAGGTGGTGGCCAGACCCAAAACTTGATGGTAGGGACTACATAGGGATTTGGCCTTGGAACACCTGAGCTGGAAGGCATTGCTGGGGAAGAAAGACATCTGAAAAAACCTGCTGAGCCATGACCTTGAATAAGCGGAAGAAAATGTAAATACATATACAGTTGCTAAATAACAATAACAGGGCCATCTTGCAGAGACAGGCTGCTGGGCCCAGTTAGGGGCGACAGCACCGTTCGGGGGTGACTCATCGTTTCCGAGACCTCTCATGTGTGTCGCATTAGCAGGAGATGACAGACAGAACATAGTTCTCCCCTCGCTTCCTCCTTTTTTTTTCTTTTCTCCATCATCCTCTGTCATCGCTCAGCATTTTCCTCTGTCATTTCCACGTCAATCACTTTGACAAACTTGTTTTTGTTCTATTTCTTTATTCATTGGTCTGATCCCTTTTCAGGTTTCATCCAGTTAATATCTCACAAATGCACCCATAACTGTTCTTGTCTACCCTTCTCCCCTCCCTCCCATACTTGTTTTCTTATCTACTATCCCACAAAAGCACTTTCATCATTCCATTTGTGTTTAGTTTCTGTTTTGGCAGCAAGTGGATTTTTGTCTGGCATCTGCTTACCATCCCCGTGTTTATAATTGGCCTCAGACAGCGTTGTGATCCTATCACCAAAACCTTCTCAGACCACAGGACAGACTTCATGTATTTTTCTCCATTTCAAAAGATGAATCAGTGTTTAATACCTTGTCAGCTGACCTACAGGTATTCCCCGCAAGCATGTGGTCAAATCATAGGTCTCCCCTGTCCTGACAACACAAGCACCGTTAAAATACAGGTTTAAAATGGAGAAAAGATCAGTGAGGAGGTTTACTAGATGGCGGGATAAGGAAAAGTCCTGTCTGAGCTCAGACAGCCAATAACAAGCAGCTTTCAAACAAGACTGCCTCAGTTTGTGTGAATGTGTGTGTGTGTAATGATGCGTGCGTCCCTGGTGACAGGCACTCTTAGTGACTTACAGTATGTGTATGTGTGTGTTATGGAGTGTGTACGGGAGATGGGAGGAGAAGGAGGGGGTAAGCTCCTCTAAATATGCATCTTAATGGCTGCTCTGTTCCCACCATTCACACCGTGTGATGGAGAGAGTGAGGGCGAGAGAGGCAGGGGACGAGGAGAAGTGGTGCTGCATGTTTTCAAGTGGGCAGCTGAGACAGGGACGCAGACAGAGAGACAGCGGGTTGAAAAGACAGAATGGTGCAAGCAAACGTCAACAAGAGACAAGCCATGTGAGGAGCTGCCATACCTGACTCCTTCAACCGTGGCCCCATTCCACAGTGACACACACACACATACACACACATACACACACATACATACACACACACACACACACACACACAGGCCTCAGCAGCAGCAGCAGCAGTATTGAGGAGCAGAGTGGAGAACTAGCCTCCTCAGGCAGTGGCTGTTTGTCGCTAAATGAAGGCCGGCATTCTTTGGTTTCCCAGGGAGCTGGGTGCCTGCCAGTCCCCCGGCCACTGAGTGCCATTTTATTAAGAACAAAATGGAGCCCCTATGAAAGGAGCCCAGCACTGAGCCTGCACAGGTCTCGCTGAGCTGGGCCTCGGCATAAACAAACACCACCTTAAAGAGACAGGCTTGCCGAAAATGAGGGACAGCAGGGCCCCTCAAGAGCCCTCTAACAGATACAAACTACTTTGGGATTGGCAGTGGCTGTTATTGATAAGCGAGAATCACCTTACACGGAGAGGTGAGGGGTGAGCTGAAGAATGCGATGATAAACAAGATAGAAACCCCCCCCTGTCAAAAACAAACTCACCATTTAGTTTGCGCAACCAGCCACTGGAACTAGTAAGATGATATATATGAGATAAAACAAGTGCCGGTAAATGACCAACATCCACTTTTAAACTTGACAGTACAGAATCTATAACCAACATGTGATTAGAGCAAAGGAAGCTGAAAGGAGACAGCAGCAATACACTGAAAACTACTTTTTCTATGAGTTCAATGTTTTTTGCAGTTGGTTCAATAGGATGAACTGCTGGTTTCTCAGCTGATGGATGAGTGGACGGAGGGATGACGTCTGACTGTACGATACACTACTGTCTGTTCATATGAGAGCCTGTCAAATTAAAAACACCTGTTTCTTTACACTACACCTCCAACCCTTTTCCTCTTCCTCCTCTTCTTCCTCCTCACCCTTCTATATGGTCCATTTTCATGAGACACACCCACATTTCAAGAGTAGCATAGTGGAATATGTTATTAAGGTAGATATTTACTCAAGATAAGTGTGAATATACGTGTCCAATTCACTTTGTAACCAGGAGAGGTCAGTAATGCAGTACCTGCTCACACCACTGTCAACGTTAGTGTGTGTGTGTGTGTTTGTGTGCATGGGTGCGTGCGTGTGTGTGTGTGTGTGTGTGTGTGTGTGTGTGTGTGTGTGTGTGTGTGTGTGTGTGTGAGTGTGTGAGAAAGTAAGGCAGAGTATGTATGTGGTGAGACTGAGAGAGAACCCCTTTAGTATGTATACAAGCAAGTATGTATGTATGTGTGTGTCTGTCTGTGTGTGTGTTTGTGTGTGTGTGTGTGTGGGGGGGGGTGTGTGTGTGTGTGACTGAATATGAGGGTCTACAGTTGTTGTTCTTTCGTATTCTTGGAATGTGAATCAGTTAATTTCAAAACTCTGAGCCCAGTATAAACTAGAAAATAATCATCAATATTAAATAAAAAAACTATTTTTTAAATCAATAATATTAGTGAATGGATTAGTCAGGTTTCCCACAAAGAAGATTAATGGAGAGATGATTTAATCTCATAAAAACTGAACTATTTTGTGCATAACATTGGAAAAGACACAAAAACCCACAAAATGATAACAGAGACTCTCTCGGCCAAATGCTAAAAGAGTTGAGGCGGAGTTATTTATAATATCTACGCATTTTTTAATGCAACAAATGAGTGACAATCATCTACACGTGTAAGAATTTCCAAGAAGACGTGTTCCCATGGATCTGCATATCAGAACGCCCCTTCGGTTTCTTAATCACACGCACACACACGATAAAACACACACATACAAAGTTAGATGGGACCCGAGCCAACATCTGTCTTTGATATTATTTAACTAACCGCTTATTGTGGGAGCCCACCAGCACCACGGATGGCGTCTAGCACTGTGTGTGTGTCAGTCTACTAGAGAGCTACGGCGTCCCATCAGACGCTTTGGCAAGCTGCTGTTGTGTTGTTACATCCTTTGGGGTGAGCGTTGTGTGAGTGTGTGTGCGTGTGCGCATTAGTTCAGTATGTGCGCCTGCATTTCTGAGAATGTGACTGCATACCAGCGCGCAATGTGTGTTTCCACAGACATGTGAGAACAGTGTGAGTGTGTGCGGTGGCTATCCCCCTCCATAGTGAAAGCCGCAGCCTCTAACCACATCAGAGAGTGTGTGGGAGACAGAATGACAAGGCCAGGAACCAGCTAGCGTCTGCCTGAAGCCACACACAGACGCAGACACATGCTCACACACACGCACACACACGCACACATTGATACTTACATATTTATCACACTTACCAACCTAGTTATTGACACACGCTGACTCTAACTCTGTCTGTTACTCTGCTGAACACACACGCACACGCACATTCGTTTAACACCAACAGTCATTACACCACAAGTCCCATCCAGTGGTCAGTGTTCAGGCCAAGGATGCAGTCTGCAGCAGGGGGAGATGTTTGTGTTTGCATACTTTCTCACAGACACTCATTGACGGAGCGGACGGCAAAATAGGCTTTCTACTGTGGATTTGTTTTAGCATCTTGTCATGTCACTGACTGGTGTGTGGGGTGACTGCAAATGAAAATATTTGAATTATTCTCTGAAGACCACCAAACAAGGTACAGAAATAAAAGCCCTAAAAGCACAAAACAGGCTAACAATGCATTTAGTGTTAATTAATACCAAACCAAGAAATGTGCCCACGTTCATGTCAACAAACACACAAACACGTATAAGCAGCAGGGTGACAGAGTTCAAAGTACGATGCGTTCTTTCCTTCTTACGCGCAAATAAACAACAACAAAAAACGCACTGCTACTGCCAACGAAAGAGCAATTTCTCACGCTGACACACACACACACACACACACGCACACGCGGACAAAGACGCAGCGCAAGCGTGGGTCATCCATGGGTGAGTGAAAGCTAGAAGCTGTGTTTTTCCTTGCGGTGGACACACATCAATTTCAAGGAAATTGCTCGCCCCATTATTGGAAAGTGTTACCGGAATGTCAATTAAGGGGGAAGTTTTTAACCTCTCACCGCACAAATAAACACTGCACCCCGCTCCCCCCTTATTAAAGGCAGTGTCAGTGCAGACAGAGAGTCTGGAGGGGGCAGAGGGGAGGACTAGTGGGGGGGGGGACAGAGAGGAAGAGAGAGGGAGGCAGGGATGGAGGATGGGGGGCCCCGGGAAAGGGAGAAGAGGAGACAGGAGATTTGGTGCTCTCAAAGAAATGCTTTTGGCCTTTCCTTTTGTGCCCAAGGGTCCTAGACCCTGAGAACCACTCAAAACCCGGGCTCCGGCCCCGGCTCTGGCCCACTTAAGGTTAACCTCAACAGGCAGGGATCTGTTTGACAGCTGGTTGGATTCTGTAGGTGCAACTGCAGCGGAGCGATTAAGGGCAGGTCAGCGGAGGAGGAAGGGGGGGTGCACGGACATAGAGGTGGAGGATGGAGGGGCAGATGGCAAAGAGGAGGGCTAGAGCAGAGAGAGGTGAAGGAGTGTAACGATGCGTGAGAGAAGGACCGACAAAGGTGGGAGGAACGATGGAAGGGAGGGAAGAACATACGTCGTGTGGGAAGGGATATGCAAAGGAGAGGCGGAGCAGGAGAAATCGATAGTGTTTGTTCAGTGCTGGATTACTTCAATGGTGGCTACTAAAGAAAATAAACCTTGAAAATGAAACATGTAGATACAGGAAAAGAGCCGACCTTTACAAATAACTTAGCGATAGAAAAACTAACAGACATATGAAACCGAAGACTTATTTCTAAGAAAACAAAGTTCTCCAATGGGCCTCAGGGGCATTTCTTTCCATGATTAAATGAAATGAATCAACTGTGTGTGTGTTTGTGTGTAAGTGTGTGTGTGTGTGTGTGCGCGTGTGTGTGTGTGTGTTGTGTGTGTGTGTGTGGTGTGTGTGTGTGTGAGCGTGCTGGCTCTGTCTGGATCGTGATGATGAATCAGCTCATATCATCTAAATGACCTTTGGAATTCAGCGACACAGTCAGACACCACCCGGGTGAAAAGGGAGGCTCCAGTAAACACTGAGGCAAACAAACGCCGGTGCAGTGCGGCAGCAGAGAGATAAGGAAAAAAAGAAAATGATTCCAGAGTGGCTGAAAAACACATTTCTCCAAGGAGGAGGAGGAGGAGGAGGAGGAGGACATGATGTGACACTAACATGAGATCAGCTGAGCATCGGCACGAAACAGAGGCAAAGAGCCACAACCCTGAAACAGCCACCTGTTCAGCTGCCTCACCCTCACCTCTGCTTTAGCCCAACATCCGTACAGATGGCAGATAGGTTTCCAATTTAGCAGTCCAACAATTTATCTTCAACCTTCTATCTATGTCTTAATGTTTTTACCTATGTCTACCTATTTCAATCATTCAGGCCAGACGCAGGAATTAATTCCCAGGGGAGGCTGATAAAATTGCACTGGGGCATCTAAAAAAAAGTTAATTTGTGAAACCACAGAAGAGTGATGGCAGGGCGTTGGGATGAGGCACTTGTGCGGTGAGAGAGGTGGAGGGTCTGGGGGGTTTGGGGGGGGGTGGACTGGTCTGCGTTTGCATGCTCACAGGCATGTGAAATGCCTTCACATAGCCAATGTGTGAGCCTCTGTTTGGAAAAGGGCTCGCCAAGAGACCCATCACCATGACAGATGAACAGCTGCTGGTCGGCTGCATGTTCCCTATAGCTCACACACTGCCTCTCCTCTCAGCCTGGATGGAAAAAGGTAGAGAAGACGAGGGCTGCGTGTGTAGCGCCACTCTTAACTTGCTCATATCCAGAGAATGTTGTTTGTTCTGTACGTTCTGTAGGTTGGTTTGTTTGTAAAAAAGATTATAGAAAAAACTACTGGATTGATTACCACAAAACCAGAAAGGATTCGATATAAATCAGGGAAGAAACCAACCTTTTTTTCACCATTTTCACCATTTTCTTTGACCATCCAGTATTTGAAATGTAGAAAATGGCCTATATAGAATAATTGTGTCTCAATTCACGGGCAGGACCCTTCAGAGGCTGCATTTGACGACCAGCTGCGTCACAGTGGCGTCCCATTTCCAAGGCTCCTTCAAATGCGGCCGAAAAAATGTGTCCTTTCATCCCGAGAAAGAAAGAATCCAACAGGTGGATTCCTCCCGTCCCAATATATCCCAGAATTCATTGTGATTCGGCGATGAACCATTTTTCAAAGAGATCCTTTCGCCGGCAAGCAACTAGAAGTCGAACTGGGAGATGGGCTTGGTGGGCTGGGTGGACGGCGTCCTCGAAAGATTTGGCCCCTGAATTCAGACATAGCTAATATATAGAGTATGCAGTGCTTTAATATGGAGGTAATGTACCTTCAATTGAGTAAAGCTGTTATGAAGGGGAAAACTTTCTATATAGGTCAAAGTGAGACTCAGAGAAGAACTACAGGAAGCCCAGGCAGCCTCCGCCACCTCACACCCTGCTTGAAGACACTGATCAAACACCAGGAAGTGTTAAGGGAAGAGGAGGTGACGTGAGCGAGCGTCCAAATCTCTACCAACTGACGACAAGTGGAAAGTCAGCTGAGGTTACCCGGCGTTAACGGTGCAGCCCGAGGTACAGAGATCCACATCATCAAGTTTGTCAGCGGAAGCCTGCATCACACGTCTCCAAGTATAGTCACAGCACCGGCGCTGCAGCAAACGCCCTGCAGTCACATGAACTGCTGTCGGAAGAGGAGGATCTCTCACGACTGTGGGGAGAAAAGACGTGAAGAGAGAGAGAGAGCGTGTGACGGAGAGCTGGAAAGAGAGACGGATCAGGAGAGGAGCAGTTCTGAATCTGCATAGTTAATGAACAACATTTCACTGGTTACCACCGGCAACTTAAGTGGCCGCAGAAAACATTCCCGTGCCATTCTCGGCCCCGATTTGGGTGAGCGCGTGTTTGTGTGTCAAAGAGACGGCTAAGTGCCTTTAAACGATTACTGATTTTTACGAGTGTGGTTCTCCTCTTCGGCCAAACTCACATCCATCAAACCAGAGATTCAGTCTTTCAGGAACCAGGAGGAAAAAAGGGAGGGAGAGGACGGCAGAAAATGGCAATGAATGATGTGCGATGGTGTGAGTTGTGTGTTCGGGTTGGTACCAAATAGCCAGCCTTCACCAACCTAACCATAAATGCGCTTTCCAAGCAAAACCATGAGAGTGGTGCACTCTCCTGAACCAAACTTTGAAAACTTTATACTTGGGCTCCTAAACAGCCACCATGCCGGTAGTGAAAAATGATGTGTGGAGTTTGCTCAGTTTAGTGGTGGCCTTTGTTTGTTTATTCACATTCATCTTCTTTTTTTTCCTTCTTTTTTACGGCCGTGTTCATCCACCCTACATCTGTGCTCCAGGGGAGAGTGACAGACACAGGAACACGAGAGAGGCGGCCATGCACAAAACTTTATGAACCAGACTCAAAGCTGTGATTTCAGTACTTTAAGAGCGTGAGCCTGCTGAGCCGCCAGCTCCCAGCCCTCATCGTCAAAAGCGGTGTTCAGCGTAGGAATGCTGAGCAAACAAAAATACCACTGTTTTATTTTTACAAAGCAGCCGAGGGTCTGGCTCCCCTCTCTCGCCTGTTTTTTCGCCCGCCGCTGTGCCCTCCAATAAAAGTCTCCACAGATAATGAATGCTCGTGGGGCCATCCCGCAGCCGACGCTTGGCTCCGGTGGCAGTTATGACTGTCCACTGTGGTGTCTGTGTGTTAGTCATCTCAGGATGAATGAGTCACCAGAGAGAAACCTCAAGCACCACCCAGGTAACAGCTCAGCCACACACACACACACACTCACACACATAGAGGGAAGCTCTGAGACGAACCAAGTGACAGGGCTCTGTTGTGTGACATTATGCTGCCACCGTGTGGCCAGAATGAGAATGAACAGAGGCAGGCATCTGCAGAGAATAACGATTCTTCCATCCATCCATCCATCTAAGGGTCGTGGGAAGGGGCTGTAGGAGCCGATTCCCTGAGCAGGAGGCCAATGTACTGCAAAGCCAAGGTATAGAGAGAACCATTCACTCCTATATTCACACCTACGGTCAATATAAAGACTCTAATTAACCGACCTGTGGGGGGAAGCTGGAGTCCTGGGAGAAACACTGTACAGTGCACGGGAGAATGTGCACACTCCACGCAGGAAAAAAACGGAAATCAAACCTTTTCTGATGAGAGGCAACAGTGCTAACCCAGCAAAACCATGCCGCTCACAAGTAGATAAATTACTGACTGCATGTGGCAGAGTGAGTTTCCACACTGATGAAAATATATGTTCATTGTGATAACTGACAGACTGCATGAGAGTGTATATACAGACACCACACAAAGAGCATGCACAGTGCAAAGTGATGGTTAAAAGGCAGGTGTTCAGATAGAAAAGTGTCAGATGCGAGAAAGAAAAGTTCCTGAGTTTCTTTCTCTTTCTCAAGTTACATTACTATCAATACTGGCAGTGCAGATTGTTTTTGATCTTCCTTACAGTCCTCATGGCTGGCTGCTCTTTAATTGTAGTAATTCTATTTATTATTTTACTATTAGTAATTTTATTTTTTTGTTTGCGTGCTCCATAAATTCTTGATGGGTCAGAGTTCAGCAACTTCAAACATGTAAAATCTGTGAATCTTGCTCAGCTAAATTTAGATTTGTGAACAAAATCAGCCTTCCAATAATCATTTTATATATACGCACTGCTAACTATTAGCAAAGTGCCTGTTTGAAGAAGACATGTGCAACTAATGGTGGTTGTTTTGTGGTCTTAAGCAAGCAAGCATTATTACTTTTCAAGACAGAATATTTAAAGACAGTTTCAGACATGATTTGTGGGACCCAATTGTCTTTCATATATGAAGAACTATAATCTCTCTATAACTCTATTCTCTATCTCTATTCTCAAACGGGCTCACTCTGGACATTTTGGACATTTTACAACGGGACTGGCAGGAGAAACTCCAGGGAACTGACTCAGAGATTTGTGTTCTCACATGCAGCCCCTCTGGATCATTTCAGGGGAATGCGAGGAGATGTCTGAAAGCAGCATAACTATCCAACAGGAATACAGACTTCGTCCAGAGACCCATTTTCACCTTGGTCCATTGGAGTCTGATAAGAAGGTGTAATTTAAAAATAACTCGTAAGCTTGGAGGAGTTCCAATCACAATGGCCTCCCCTGACTCCACGTGGGCCATCTTTGTCGGACTAATTACCCAAGTAATTACTGAGCTAATGCTGCACAGGGCCTGGAGGCTGCTGCACTCTCGTACCCTGCTTCGATTGACGCCCCTGGACGCCGGGCCGCTACAGAGGGGAATAGTGGAGCTCTGAAACTGCTGCTGCGTCATTCAGAACCCTTCATCCCTGGCCTTTCAGTAGATGTGTCCAATTGAGGAGTGGCATTTGTTCTGTCTTTTTTTCCTTCTCATTTAATTTGAGTGGCAGTTACTCTCCTCTCAGAATGGGCTCTTCACCTTTAGTTGAAGCACAAACAGAACTGCCCTATCAAGTAATTGTTTTGTTATTAATACTGAATCAAATGACATCGGGAACGCTTACGAGTAGAAGCCAGCTCTAGAGGGAATAAATGCAGCGACTCGATTGTATAAGCACTGAAAAGGTCAGTTTGGCTCTGGTGTAATTCATGCTCTACACATCCTCTCCCCTCTGACAAGCTACCTGATGACTACACTGGACAGAATCCTAATACAGGAAAAGCAATATAAAAGCGAGCAGCGAGTGTAGACAGCAGAATATCTGGCAATTGACAGAGAATCAATTTTTGCAGGTGGTTGTTGGACCGAACTGGATTTTTTTTAACAAAGCCAATATTAGTCTTGAACTCTGTGGACAATTGGAAAACGGATGCCGGTTTCTGGTTCTGATTTAAGTGAGTGCCGTCTCTGTAATGTTTTTTTCTTTGTAGCAGGATTACACAGAAACCACTGAACCGATTCTTTATTAAAATGTGTGTTTCAAAGTGTGAAGGTGCGGTGCGAGTCAAGGAGGAACCTATTATCCATTTGGAGCAGATTCAAATAAAGGAGTGGAATTTTTTTAACGTTGCAAGATGAGGTGTCAGGTGTAATAGGTGAGATCTGGTGCGGCTCAGAGGAAACAAGCCAGCTGTAGCTGAAAATGATGATGGCCTAGACATCTTACACAAGCGCTTTAACAGAAAACGCAATTGCAAAAGCTACACAACGGAAACACAACCACAACGGAAGTAAGTGAAAAACAATGTTGACAACGAGCAGACGAGTTCTGTATGAGTCAAGCGAGCTGGTTTTCACAAACGTTATTAAAAGAAAATATTGAATGCAGAAAGGAATGCTTGTTTCTGTCAGGACTCAGTTTTTTGATTTTGTCAGGACACGTTTTGCTTTTATTTGTAATTGTTTTTTTTCCCCCCTCGATTTCTCCGCTTCCTGTTTGATTTTGAAATGATGTTCCTTGCCCTTGTCCTGTTTGCCGCCCTTGTGATTGTCTGCCCCTATTCCTCATGTGTTTCACTTGTGTTCAATCGACCTCCCTCGTGTATATAAGTCTCTGTGCTTCCCTTTGTCAGCTCCTCGTCGGTCACTCGTCGCCATCATGTTTCCCTGTTCTTCGGGTTTTCTTTTGATCCTGTCACCTTGTTCCCTTTTTTCCAGCTTCTCTGGTTTCTGGTGTTTTTCTGTCTGTGTATTTTTGGGACTTTGTTTTTAAACCTTGTTTTTTTGCAAAGCCCTTTGCTCAAATAAAAATACCTTTTTGTTTTACTACCTACACTGTGTTGCTGCATCTTGGGTCCACCTGCACATCTCATCCTGACAGATCGGACAGTTTCATTGCAAATATCTGTTGTCCCTCACTTCCCTTGAGATTTTGTTTCCGTTGTGTTGATTCTTGCATTTGTTTTATCTTTGGCGGAGGTATGCACTCTCTTCAAATTGAGATAAGTCTGTGTAGGTTTCTCTTAATTCACTTCACTGTCTAAAATCATGTCATTCCATCAACTTGAGCTTAGCGACTTAACTTCAGCTTTGCAATATTTCAATATTTCACATGAGTATTTAGTCTGATTCGATCTTTCTAGCTCTTCTTTGATTTTAAGTGCAGGGATAATCACCCCAGTTTAACTCCATGTCCATGGAAGGATGCATCAAATGGAGACTTGGCCAATGAAAACAAACGGAAAGCCTCATGATTCACAGTGAAAACAAAAAACCTCATCCAGAGAGAGCTCAAGTTATAAAGCATAAAACTGGCGGAAACAGATGAGGGATAAACAACTTAGCTGTCGAGCACGGAGACGGTTTCAGGCTGTAAAGATGCTGCTCTTTTGATCCTAATTCCCAAGACAACTAAAGAGGATCTTCCTTTCTTTCTAGGACACAATAGATTCTGCATTCTTGGATTAAAGAATAATTTTGGGAACAGATGGACAGGCTGGTAAGATAACATTCAAAATAATAATCTACAGGACCCGCTTTGCTGTGTCTTGATGGAGATATTAAAAAGTCGGGCCCGAAGTCAGGGGAGAGCTTTTTGTTAGAGTGGCCATTGATTTACATCCAGATCAGGGTGGTGAGATCCAAAGTGATTCAAACCTCGCCGACGTCATTTAAATATCTAATATCTGTATTACTGTACGAGGGGCAGATGTTCTCCTGCCATCTTTCATGTGTGCGCCGTGCGTGTTTAAGAGTGATTATGGGTGAGCACACGCTGTGCCTGTTTCCTGACATCATTAATGATTCACAACAGAGACGGAGCTTAACCGCAGGGAACGCTGACATATTTCCAAAAGCAATCCAGACAACCCTGAGCCTTTTGACCAAACACTGCGAGCTGAATATCATTCTCCTCATTGGACTAACCGGCGACCACTGAGTTTCCTCCGAAGGCCCTCATGTTCGTCAGTGTGTGTCTGCGTATACGTGATCTGTGTGAGATTTGCCTCGTGGTGTTTCCCGTGGGTTTCCAGTGAATCAGGAAATTGTGACTTTCGCCGGTTTATGAATAATTGGAGGCGTTGACTCCCCCTTGTTTCATTTAATAGAGAAACTTTGTGAGTCACCTCGCGAGCAGTGTGTGTCAGACTGAAGTGCAGCAAACAAGCACCAACAAAGCATTATGTAGTTACAGCCGCTCGATCAACAGAAATGATACGGCCTGTTCTTTGATGATGTGGTTACTCAGCCCCTTAGCGTGCTGCTATTATGCTGTGAGTGCATCCGGTACACTCAGTCACAATTAGGTACATATAAAATCACTCATATTAACAGAGGTTTTCTCAGCCTAAAGAGCTACACATTCTGGCACGCACATATCGAATACAAGTAATCTACATTAGTCAATAGATTAAACTCACAAATATTGAACGTATTTTAGAAGAGTGAAAGGAAAACAGGTTCCCTGAGGTAACAGGTGTCGTGTTTTGTCCCTATAGCCACTGTCTTATTTATTATTATTATTTTCAACGACAATCCCCTTCAGATATAATTTGTCTTCGTCTCAAGAAGCTTCCAGTTGCATGAAGGTGACTTTAGATCCGAGTCCTGATGTCAACTCTCTACTGTACAGCTGCAGGAGATAAGAGGTGCGACAGATTCCAGCTGTACCGCGGGCAGCATTTATTACAGTGCCACATCAGGAAGCAGATAAACCTGATATATATGTGACATACAACCATGCACATAGCTGCAAGGGCAGAGGAACCTAAAAAACGACCACTATCCAATCCAATAGAGATTCGGTCAGACAGTGCATTTACATTTTTGCTATCCTATGATCTCAATTACAAAATTGATATATATGGTTTTATCTGTGTTTTCTCATTATTTAGCTACTTATAATGATGGTTATGGTTAGAATATCAAGCCTTGTTTAATTTCTTTGTAATATAAGTATGGGCAGATTAACTGAGAGCTGCTTCTGATGTGCCACTGAGCAAGACACAGGGTTGTTGTCGAGCACTGGCAAGTGGCCAACTACAGTCTCCATCAGCTGGGCAAAGAGTAAAGAGATTCGAATGGCGTACTTCCAACATCAAGTCGCTTCCCTTGTGAGTAAAACACAGGGAATTATGGCTGTTTTAACCTTCGATGTAAAAAATAAAAATAACTTTATTGAAGCATGCGCTGCTGAACAGGAGAGGTGTGACCTTGAGCAAGGAAAATATGAGGCAGATTGATGAGTGTGATGTTTGTGAGGAAGAGTAACTCGGGACGTCAGGACACTGCTGCTACTGAACATAATTAACTTCCAGCGTAATGCACAGTTTGGCTGTGTTACAAGTGTGGGGACATATTCTCTCCCCCTTCTCTCACCCTCACCTCACCCCCCTTTGCAGCACACTCACATTACACATTGTCTCTCCCACAGACTGTCTATAATGATGGATGACATGACAAAGTGCCAGCTGCAGTATAAGTTATAGACCTGGCCTCCTCCATGTTAGTGAATGGGGCATTGGACCAAACTAAAGAAGGCAAAGTAAACATACAATAAAGATGGTTTCTGTCGTTTTGGGTAGCTCTCATCACACTGATGTTTGTTTAAGTGCTTATTTTCAATGGTAGGTTTGGTTGGAATCAGTTATTTGAATAATATATAAATTGGATGACACCTCATGATTAAGACTAGTTGGTCTCTCTCACTACCATAGCTCCATGTTATCATTGCTATCGCACAGTCTCTGGCTCCAAATGTGAAGGTGGCAGCGTTTGTGTCAGGGATATTTTTGGCTTAATTTCTGGATAGTGGTAGGAAGTGGAGACACGTTGTCCATCTTTATTTACAGTCCATTGTCTCCCCCTCATTTGTAAATACATTCTAAAGGTCAGCACACCAACTGGGGCACATTCACAGGCCCTTTCAATCATCACATGGTGCAAATCAATACCTTTGGAGGAATATTGTTTTGTAGAATTAATGGACAAATCCTTTCGTTTCTTCTTCTGGTCTGATAGAAGTGTACTCAGCAGACACCAGCGACACCTCTTCAGAATAACTTCTGTGCTGCTACATCACTGACCTGGTACTGAAGCACTGTTGCTCTGCCGTGTCACTGACAGCCTCAAAAGTAAAACGCTGCACCTGCTGTTTGTTCGAGCCGACGGGCTTTCATGGAACAAGTGGTGCCCCGAAGAGCGTGCAAGTGATGAGCTACAATGAGTCGGCCCAAATTTATTCTCCTCGCATCCAGACCCAGCATGAAGACGCCGCTGGTTGGCTTTTTGTTTTGACGATACAAATAAGAGGTAAACAGACCGACTGAGACGGGGAGAAGACAGCCTGGGTAAATGACTTTTTCTCGGAGACGTGGTAAAAACACCCTTACTGTGAAAACCGAAATCGTTCTTTGACTTTGTCACACAAGTTTTTTAAATGATACTTGTCTCTTGCAGGGTTAGAGAAAACTGAAAGAAATAGACGTGGGGTGTTTATAAGGGGAGAACAAATGTTTTCAAGCCAAACACAAACCTCTTATATAACCTGTCTATCTGTATTTTTACATTTCTATCCGTTTGCCATTTGGCTGGCAGGAAAGCACTCCCTGTGGAGCTGCACAAAAATGGGTTGAAGAAATGGATTCCGCCAAATGTATTATGTTGCATAAGAGGGTAAACTCAGGGATGTGATGCTATATTTTGATATAAGAACACAGGAACAAGGCGTTTCTGATACAGCTTCTGATGCTGTGAGCTACTGCGAGACAAGACTGCGTGAGATCTCACCCCGAAGCACACGCGGCAGGTCATCAGATCCAGAGCCGTCCCCATTTCAAGTCGAGATGCTGCAGCTGTTTCCTTTCCTTTTTCGGTTCAGTGAGGGATCTGCAGGTTCTGGCCTCGTTCTCTGACAGCTTACAAAAAGATCTACGCCTCCGTTCAGCGAGTTCTGGTTCGTGAGCCCACGTGAGAATAAATACAAAGTCCTTAATCCCTTATTTGAAGACCAAGAAGTTGTATCATCTACTTATCTTTAGATCCCAAAATGTATATTGATATCTTCCTTCAAGACATGTTTTAGACAGCATCCATCTACATCCAGTAGTATAGCCCAAAACTCTAAACATACACATTAGGTTCCCCCACTAGACTGTCCCCTCCTACAGTATCCTGGTGTCCTGTTGCCTCTTGTGACACCGGAGAATCAATTACAAAGCTTAGGCTGGTAATGAGTTCTCCAGTTACCTGCTCCAGTGACAAAGGGACAATAAAGAGGTCTTCAATCTTTTATGTAGGTTCGTCCAGTCTGCTGCTCACGCCTTCCAACAAATATCAGCAGAAAGAAAGGTGCTCTAATGCTTCCTTTATTGCTTCCTTAAGGATAAACCATTCTTTATCAAGGGGAAAAAAGATAATAACGTACCACCATGCATTGCTCCACGTTAACAATATCCACACCTAAGTTCTATTCCTTATGAATTCCCCTCCATGTCATTCTTTGACCTCATTCATTATATTCTACATCAAGGTCAAGGAAAAGTTATTAGATAAGACCATGTTTTGCTAATGACCAAATGTAGTGAACCAAACTCTGAAAGGTCACCTTCAATCCACACAGCGCTTCTGTCAAAACCAAAGCTGAGAGTGAGGTTGTACGATTGTGTTGTAATGTGTGTCTGTGCACATGTGAACATTTTGTGAATTCAGCCTCACACAAGCTCCAAAGACGACAGATTTTCTTTACGACAAACTCAAACTGGAAACAACAGCTGCTACTTACAAACTTCCTCTTCAGCTTGCCCTTATTGCCCCGGCTTGGTTTGCCCTCGCCCGCCGTCCCCAAGCCGTCGTCCAGGCTCATGTCCAGGTGGTCGTCTGCGGAGACGCTCTTGCGGAGGTAGGCAGCCCGCGCCCGGAAATGGGAAAAGGGAGACTGGGAGCGAGGGCGCGCGTGTGTGCACCCGCCGTGCTCGGGCTCATCGTCGCAGTCCATGTCATCCTCCAAACGCCAGAGTTCCCCTGGAAGGTTAGAGGAAGACAAAAGGACACATGATTGGACAGGCTGCAGGAGACAGAAGAGGGAGACAGGAGACACATTAGAACAAGACAGGTTGGACAGATTATGATGAATATTTGTTTCTACAGAGCAATTAGTACAAACACACTCCACAAACTGCTGACTGTCATCCGGTGATTGCTTCCATAAAACATTTCTTGATTGTAATTAAGCCTCTGTTTTAAGGTGACGTATCTTTCCCCGGGCCATTTTTCTCAGGCTGTGACAAACAACTTGGTCATGACTCAAAGGCTGGATGAAATCATGTCTTGAATAATAAAAAAAAAGAAAAAGCGAAAGGAACAAATTTGCAATGACAACGACACGTGGCAAAAAACTGCAGACATGATGTCGGAGCTTTCCACAGTCACAGAGCAGAGATGGATGTTCGCTGTCAGCGCAGAGCTCCGCTGCACTAATCACAGCCGACTTCCATCACTCCCCGCTTGACATCCGTCAGACGTCCTGTCAGCGCCCGGCCGCCCGTCTAATAGTGCTCATAAAGCACTCGTTCATCTTTCAGTTACTTACAGAATCTGATGCATGCTGGGTAAGCTGCAGCAAGTCTGTCGATCAAGGCAAAGGACACTGTCAAGTCATTAAAAAAGACCATGTTAAAGGCTAAATCAGAATTTTTTAGACAATAAAATATATATAGCCTACTGCATATATGGTCTTAATGGTAATGGTAAATGGAATGTATTGATAAAGCACTTCTCCAGACTTATCAAACACTCAAAGCACTTTACAATCCAAGTAGCATTCACCCATTCATACAGCGCATCTATACACGCTGCTTTTTCTATCACACCCAATTCATACACTTTCAGCGAATCAGGGGCACTTTGTGGTTCAGTATCTTGCTCAACAACACTGCAGAATGCAGGCGGTGGGATGGAACCACCAACCTTATGGTTAGTGGAAGACCCTCTCTACCATTCTGAGCCACAGCTGCAATATTTATTGTGTCAAATAAGATGGGATGTAAACACAGAAAAGTGCAGCATCAGCGTCTAGACTGCCAAAGTGAAGAAGAAGAAATGCTGCATACACCCAGGTGTCATGTTTCCATCACTGCAGATCAGAACCGATAAAAAACCATGTCTACTGCAGAGTCATTTGAATCGGGAGTGAATGCATATTATATCCATTCCCATTGCAGACAAAAGCCAGATGGCAGTGGGTGTTACTGTGTTTCTTCACCAGTGGAAAAGGGGCTTTAGTGTCAGACGTTCTCAAACCAGTAAAATAATTTAGAGCCTTATCCACTAAAGTCAGAAGTCACAGCGTTTATATTACGAATAACCTTGTGGTGACATCTTCTATGAAAAGATTTTGGCAGCAGGTATTTTTAGCAGAGGCTGCTCTTGCTTGAGCTCTGGAATGGACCTTGCGAGTGTGAAACATTACAGCATCAGTTCAACTGGCCGAGCAGCAGCCAAAACACATCTGACTCCAGAGTTGTCTCAGGACCACTGTCGAGATCAGGAGGGAGAGAATTAGAGGTAGATGTGGTCAATGACAGTGGTTGCTAAGCAACAAGGGGCCACGTTAGACTGAAGTCTCTCTCAATTTGATATTTGCAACAGAGGAGCATTGTAGGACGACGGGAGGCAGACACAGACGATGAGGCTGGGTAAGGTTAAGTAAGGACACAAAGAGGAAGCACTTGGGGGAGAATGAACCAATCAGAGGCGAGGCTTTTAAGCCCTGGATCGTTAGACGTATAGTAACAGTACAGACTGAGTGGATTAGAGCAGTGAGGGCTCGGGTTGACTCAACGTTCATGTTTCCTTTTCTCACAGTTTATTCCCTTTAAGCTGTTTTTGATGAGGAGTAGAAATAAAGAAAGATCCTTTAAGATACTGATATTGATTAAAAGTACAAATTTGCTTTCAGCATGTAGGTGTATAGATTTTATCGGAGGAACATGTCAGATAAAAGCTCGGTCTTGCTCTTGGTTTGTTGAAGTGGAAGATGTCCAGAGAGGTTTTTTTCTAGGTTGCCTCATATGATAATTTATAATTCAGGTCAAAATACATTTTAGAATTTGCATGGTGACTAAGTGCTGTGTCGAGGGAGTCGGTGAAAGAAGTGAAGCTGCAGCCAAAAAGAGGAAAGCAATCAAGAAAAGATGGGGCAGGATGTAAAAAGACCGGACCAGAAAAGAGGGAATGTGTTGCCATGTCAGCTTTTTACTTCCATTATCCCAAACCAATCACCAACACTGAATTAATGTACAGTAGCTCTGGAACCAGTACAGCTGGAATCCTGATATCAGTCTGAAACACCCTCAAAAGGGTGCTTTAGTCCGATGCTACAGCTGGGGGCGCTCGAATCTCACAGCCCATCAGCCATTGTCTGCCAAGGAATTAGCATCTGGGGGCAGCGATCAATTTATACTATTTCTTGTATCACAAATCGAATGTTACTCCTCACATAACAATAACAGCGATACGTGTTTGTCTTGTTTTGTCTTTGCAGACGACATTTTGGCTAATCGCTTTTAACCTAAGGTATCTGCAGAAATGTAAAAGCTGTTAGCAGATTCATTTCAGTCGATGGGTTCCGCCTCCTTTGCTCTCCACACGGACTGTTTACCTTAGGGCAGCCAAAGCCTACTAGAAACGTGATTGGTCACAGCAGAACCAGAAACTACAAAGCCCCGGATCTTGTCTCTAGAGATTAGGGCCGTTGTAGCAGTGAAGACAAATGAAGCAATTGCCTTGAGCAGAAAGAGGGCCCCTGAGAATGGCTGTTTACATTAGGCCACAGCAATGACAAGTTGGAGAGCACCCCCTTAAGCTCCATGATTGGATATGTACAGGAGAATGTAATTGCCAGACACCCCCTCACAAGACCCCATGCCACCCCTACCTTCCGTTAAAAGCTTTGTTATTTCAAGGGTTTGGTGGAAGTCTGGGACGGAGTTTGGGTTTTGGACCTAAATCTTACTACATGACTTATTTTTGTGTGTGCACAGTGTGTATTCATTCCAATAGGGTGAGTATTGGAATGAAGTAGATTGGTATTGTGCGTTATATTTTGGTGGGAGGGTCTTTTTTACCTTGGTGTGTGTTTATGAGGCCACCAAGCTGCGCTCTCCTCCTCTTCTGCCTCCGACCTGTTTTCAAACTACTATTTTTGTTTGCAGGGCAGTTAAATAATCATTTAAATAAAAGTGACGACAGGAAATGTTCCCCTGACAATATTTTGCAGAGTTTGACTGTGTTGTTTAATTATATTGTGAAAATGTTTGAGTCTGCTTGAGTTATTTTGGAAGTTGCCAACTCCTGTGTCTCTCTGTGAATCCAGTGGGACTTTGGTTTACTTCAAGAGGAAAGACTTTGCCTTATTTTAATAAGTTCCCCCTCTCTGATGTTTGCTGTTTCCTTTTTCTCTTTGTGGAGTCGCACATTTCTTTTCTCACAAAAGCTGCACAGAGGAGAAAATTGTAAATGCTGGGAGTGTGTGTGTGTGTGTGTGTGTGTGTGTGTGTGTGTGTGTGTTTTCCTCCTATGCAATCTTCTCTTGTATTAAATATGGCAAATAAGGATGATAACATTATTCCCTCACCCCGACACTTGAAATGTGCCAGTTCTCATGTAGCCGGCGGTGGCGAGGATCTGTGATCATGTTGAGTTGAACGACATCAGTCAGAAGTGACAGGCGACTGCTGACTGTGAGTGTGTCTGTCAACGCATGTGAATGAGGAGCAGCGTAAGGTTGTCTCGCCTGAGGCATGTCCTGCTTTGACTCTACAGCGGTGAGCTCAGATGTGACGGCTGCTGGCAGTTCTGGAGCTCGGGCATAAATTTCATATACACCGAAATACATTTTTGGACTACCTCGAAAATGATTTGTGTCTCTATTGTTGTTTGTTTTTAATTATATATCAATTTCTGTTTATTAACTAATTTGATTATTTTTTGTTATTTAAGGGATTTCTCTGTTTATGCCTTATGAATTGGACGTCTGTAGTTTTTGTAGAACAGCTGCTGTCTAATGGTATAAATCACAGTTCTATAGTGAGATTATACTACGAGAAAATACTGGTAAATTTATGTCAGAAAAAATGTCAATATTCTGAGAATGAATCCAAACTTTTACGAGACTAAAGTTGTAACCTTAAAGAATGACGTTGTAATAAAATGAAAATGATAAACTACGTGTCATTGTATAGGGGGATTATCTCAGATAGAGTTTTTTTCATAAGGCCCCAATACTCCATCGTACTCTACCATCTATAAATGTTTTCATCCTTAAAAACACATTTGTCTTTAGAATAAAAACGATCTCTGTCAGCAGGTTACAGCTTCAGGATTCTCAGTGACACACACAGTGATTTAAAAGCGAGGGCAGGGAGAGAAAGAAGAAGGAGAGCGATGGGGGCAGTGAATCTTCCTTCCCGGCACGCTCCTGCTGACACATCCTGCTGCTGTGTGCTCTCCATCAGCTGGAGGAAATATCAGAGGGAGCAAAGAGTTCGTAGAAGAGGAAATTGAAAAGGCGGACATGTCTTAGAAGACTGCAGTTAACGCTCTGGTGGCCTTTATACTCTTTTATCAGCAGCGTCAGGTACCACCATTTGGCTCAGTATTACAGAGTTCAAGAGGGAGACACATTACGGGCCAAGAGGTCTGAGAAAACATTAGCTCATCTCCCAGAAGCCCAGTAGAGTCCAACAGGGCTGTTAAGAGCAAGAACTGTGTTTTACCTGACCACTTAAAGGATTAAAGGATTATTATCTGTAAAATACTGTGGTTGTTTCCTTGTCCGCTTACCTGCAGGTGGCAGAGTGCAGGCCTTTGGGTGGCTGGTCGAAGCCAACGGGTTCTTCCTGCGGGGGGGGACTCCCGCCAATGAGATCGGAGTGGTGGACCCTGGAGACCGTTGGTGACTGGGGGATGCTGGGAAGGGTGCGGGACTTCGCCAGTAGGGGTCTCTGCAGTTTCCTTTCCAGCGACCTGGCAGAAAAACATTAATCGACAATTACAGGGACCATTGGTGTTTCCAGTGATCATGAACACTTGAGAAATAAAAGGGGAAACGCAAATACAACCAAATAAATAGACCTTGAATAAAGAAAATAAACATAAAATGTAAACATAAATGCACATCTCTCTACAGTGTTTACTCTGTTTTCATATCAGCACAAATAAACGCGGACACCAATGCTTTTATCCGTAGACTTTTATTGGCTTATCAATAAATCGATCGGGCTCTAATGATTTATACTGTGAGTCAAATTATCTCTTGTTTGCATCTTGCAGGATTGATCATGCTATGATTCTTCTGACTCACATAACTTGAGTGGATGATCAAATATGGGGAAGAAACCTTTAACAGCAATGCTCCATTTCTATCTTTATCATTTCAGGTGCTTATAAACAAAGAACCTTATCTTTTCACTTCATTTAACACTCACATGGAAATTGGATTAATTTCATTATGAGGACAAAACTTTGACTAATGTAGCATTAATTGATCAGTGTTGTTGACGGCAGAGACTGATTATCTCAGTGATAAAACAATACGTGTTCATTGAAGCATGCGCAAACACAGACGCACACACTCACTTGAACACACTCTGGTACAAACACTGCGGAAACGTTAATTAGCACAAACGAAGCAGCTGTACTGATCAATAGTGAAATTAACTCCGCCTCAGCATAATCAAGATGAAGGCCATTTGGAGAACAAGCGATAACAAATGCTTTCTTTAACGTCTCCGGTGGGAAAACAATCAATGTGGACAATCACAAAATCGCCTTAAGAGAAAATTGCTGACAACACAAAACACATAGTCAAGTACTCTGCATATACAAGTGACAGGAAGTGAAGGGTTTGTTTAAAAGCCACTTTAGTTAATTTATACTGAGTTTTTAAAGTAAGTAGATGTCGGAAAATACTATGGAATAGAGCCGAGATTGGACTGAAAGGGGAAAATGCAAATATGGTGAGTCACTGCAGTGAATCCCAACTCCAATGCCACCTCTGCTCCGCTTTATGTGATCAAACTCAAAGGGACGTGGCCAGCACAGGTAGAAGACGCTTGACCTCAGATTCTTGCGTGACAAGTTTGGGTCGAGAACACATGATCCCCGGCTGAAAATCACTTGAGGACGTTACAGCCTGAATCGCGTCCTGGGGTTCCTGGCAGATGGGGTTTCGTGCAGGGATTGTGTTGTTGTCATAAAAGCATTAAGATCTTTTTGTCTCATAAAGCAAGAAAAAAGACACAATGAATTCAGAGGAGTGCCTTTAAACAGGCAGACACTCTCTAACAGATGATTCATCTCTATTAACCCTAATCCCCACATGCATTTTTCCTCTAATTTTAAAGAAGTAATTTGACATTTTGGGGGGAGTATGCTTCATTTCTTTCCTGGGAATTAGCTCAGGAGTCAATAACACTCTCAGGAGACAGTTATTTTCACAATAAGACTTGAAACAAAGGGAAAAAGCTTGTCTGGCTTAGACAAAAGATACAAAAAGTAATGCCTATCAGCACTTCTGACACTAGCTTATTACCACTGAAATGTAAAAGTAAGAATTAGTTGTTTTACACAGGGTCGTGTGCTGGTTTGTTTCTCAACTGGGAGTCTCCTCTTTTGCCCGGCAACAATTTGGTGTTGACAAGAGTTCAGCTTTACCCTGTGCCGAGTCTTTAAGCTTACCTAAGCTAATATCTCATTGTTGTAACCTGATATTTACAATACAGATTGAGAACAACAAAACTTTTTTCATCTATCTATATGTGAATGCCTTTGTAACAGAATAAGCAAATTTCACCAAATATCAAGTAAACAGATGCAATCCAGACAATTATATAACCTTTGATTTAAAAAAACAGAACGTATCTGATCAATTTGATCAAAAGCAAATTATTAATTATTAATCCTGTTGAACAGCAATCAGTTACTACATCATCACTCAGTTGTTTATTTAATTCACAGAGAATAGATGCCTCGGAGTAGTTAATGTTTGTCATCAAAGCTTTCTTTTAACGTTTCCTGTTACAGACAAGTGGTCTTGAGCAGACGGATAAACGCGTGTGTGTGTCTGAGTGAAACACTTCACTTTTCTTTTAACTCCCGTGGACGCCCGGCTCAGGATGCATTTGCTGCAGCCTCTGTTTATCACCTGAGAGCTCTGAGGTAAACAGACAGCAGGTTCCAAGTCAGCACATCCGCAGGCTGAAGGAGTAAAAGCATTTATATCTGCCCGCTGTCAGTTAGTAAACTGCTCCCCCGACGGAGGAGGTGGGTGGAGGAGATGTGAATATTTGACCTGGGATCAGAGGATCCCTGGATGTGGTTCAAAGCAGAGACTTGGACGAGCCTGGGATGGTCTGATGATGAATAATGCTTTTGTGTTGGGGAATATCTGAGGAAGAGCTGACAGTGACTATAGACATGCAGGCATGGCACACACACACACACGCAGACACACCACACACACAGATTCATATTTTGATGGTAATGGAAACAGGCAGGTCCCTCACTCCTCAGCAATCCATACTGACTTGCATGAAAAAGCATTTGCCTGAAGCACACACACACACACACACACACACACACACACACACACACACACACACACACACACACACACACACTTACACTCACTCTCACACTCACACTCACACACTTCACCAGGCATGTGCGTCTCCATCACTGATGTGATACACACCTCATTGCATTGATGCGCTGCCAGCGATCCAATACATTAAAGATACATGAGAAGCAACAGCTAATGTGATATGATACACCCCTATTGCAATGCAGTGCAATTCAATATGATACAATGCAATGCTAAAAAATGATGATGCCATGCAATGTAATATGGTCAACACTACACACAGATTAGATTGATTTCATTGGCTCTTCTGAAGCAGACAGCCAATCATAAAGTAGAGTAACAGTTTGGTGTCTGTACTGCAGCTCAGTGTGCCTCTCTCCACAGAGGAGGATGTGTTTTGATGGGTTGATTGTTTGACAGTAGCAATGCATTGGGATTTCCACAACACTTTGACAGAGGGAAGCTGTATGAGTCAGGAAAGAGATGGTTTTTTTGCAACATGAGGCGTTTTCGTACATTTTCACTGATTTCCCAGGGTATAATTCATGGATCTGGATTTATCTTTAATCTGTTATTAAGGGGAATGATATTCATGAGTGTGAGCAATTTACTGCAGCTTCATTGAACTTAAGGGGCCTTTTGGGCTCTTGCGGAGGTATGCGCTCTATGAGTGTCGATCTCGTTGATGTTGTTTCTTTCTCTTTCAGACTTCTGAAAAAACTTGGTCCTTTGTAACACAAGAACAAGAAGTGGAATGTGTCTTAAACCAGTCATTCTTCTCTATCCCCTTGTATAACCTCACACACTTAGAGGATGCTCAGCAACGGCAAGCGGTGCCGAAGTGATTTTCACATTCATCAAGTATAAGCTTACGCAGCAGTTAGTAAGCAGTAGTGCAGTTTCTATACTTTATGACAGCACAGCATTATTTGCAAATTGTCTGTCTCTGCTGAACAATCCAAAGTGTTGCCAAACACTTGATTTGTAGCAAGTGGAACGTGTAGCCCGGGCTCCTCCACGATAATCTGTGACTCATCGCGACATGCTGCAAACTTGAGAAGAATTGGCTACAGCAGAGTAGATGAGAGAGCGTGTTTGAGAAACTGATAACTAAGGAGGAATTAGTCTAATTAGGAAAGTGTCGGTTGTATTATTAAACTTGACTGGCACTCAGTAGAGCACAAACCTCTGCCAAGGCCAAACAGTCCCCTTAAAGTCTATCAAGCAGCTCTAAATTCATACTTATCAGTTAAATATGCCTTGATTTTTCCATCAAGATCCATTAATCCATTAACTGGGAAATGGGGAGTGTGTTGATCTGCCTCCCACCAACAGCACATTATGATGATAACGCACTGAGCTGAACAGCCGGCCCAGGCCACTCTCACAATTTGGTCCTCACTCGTCCTGCAAAGCTGTTGCTACGCTACTCAAAAACAGCGGGAGAAGAGGAAGAGAAGAGGAAGAGAAGAGAGGAGGGGAGAGAGAGAGACGGTGAGGGAGAGGAGAGGACAGGAGAGGACAGGAGAGTAAGAGAGGAGAGAATTATTTGTGCTCCCCAGCAATCTGCATTTCACAAAAACAATGTCTTGCCCTGACGTCTGAGCGTCAACATGTGTTCTGCTGCCAACTGTGTTGTCTCCAGGGCTCCAGTCACGGGAAACAACTCACTTTCTTTGTTAGTGCCTGTGTGCGCAGCCACTGTGCTCTGCGTGCGAAATTGGAAAAAAATGACAGTAAATGAATGCATTAAAAATAAAAGAAAAAATAAATAAGAATGTCAGACAATAGGGGACTTAAAAGAAAGTAAAAAAGAGATTGCAAAACAATCATAGGATGATGGTTATGTGTGAATTCATGTGTGAAAATACACACTTAAACACAATAGGGTTGTATCTGAGACACACCAGTGAACCACAAACACACTTTTCAGCACTTATCCGAACATTCTTCAGTTTCTTCCAACCCTGTCTCCCTGTGCTTGACGGACAATCAGGAGAGAGAACAGTTTGCACAATACACACAATCTAAGAATAAGTAGCACAGAGAGCTGTCGAGATACTCCAAATACAAATTTCAGTTCGGACCTCGATTTTCTGAGCCACGGTTTGGCTCATACCTTTTTTTGATTGTTTTTGAGCTTGGGCAAAGTTTCTGGGTTTTATTAAATCACCTACATTTGAAACAGTAAAGCGAAGAACACCAAACAGCATGTTGGACTTGACTTCACATAAAACTACAAAATTAAACAAAGATCCTATTTACAAAGTCTGTTTCAGTCTCGATCCACGAGCCCAACATACTTCAGTTCAATTCCAGTTCAAACAATGGAAAACGGATGAAACATGAATAAATCTATTCATGCTTTTACTGCTGATCTTCCTCAACAAACAACTCAGGAAAGTAAAGAGGGAGAGAAGAGTTGGTGTCGCTTCAACAACAACAGCTTTCCCTTATACAATGTGTACAGGGCGAAGGTAAAGTCGGTCAGTCAGTCAGGCATACGCCGGCCGGCAGCTCCAGGGAGACTCCACAGGGAATAAACAATCCACCAGATGCTTTCGGTTTTCTGGTTCCAGAATCGTTTCAGCTATATTAGCACATGCAGCCAGCTGACACTTCTCAGCAATGTGAGTCTGCAGGTGCGGAGGTATTTTACCGACCCTGACACTATATTACTGAACAGAGAAGAGTCATGCGTGGTGAGATTCTAAAGATAACCCTGATTCAAGCTGTTGTATAAGGTAGATTGTTTCATGCTTTTTCAGTCTCATTAGCCACTTGAACAGCTTTAAAATACAAGCAACCCATTAACACACCCATTTATACGCCGCTACTATATGCTGTGCTTATTCTATCACACACCATCACACAATGATGTCTGGGCCAATTTGGGGCTCAGTATCTTCCCCAAGGACACTTCTGCATTCAGACTGGAGGAGCCGGGGGGATCGGAATGCCTCCTGGTTAGTGGACAACAAGCTCGACCTCCAGAGCCACAGCAGTCCTCTTATAAGTAACTCATGAAAACTCTCCCTGGAAATTCAAGAGATGCCTTGAGAACGCAGTGCTGGGAGGCGGGGCTAAAACAAACCGAGGTGCCTTTCGCCTTTAGAATTCCCTTAAAGGTCAGGACCATTGTTAGTCCTGCCGGCACAGGCAGTCAGTGAGACAGCCTGGGTCGAAGGTGGACGATGTGGCAGTTTAACGGTTTAGTTTCCCATCGATTTGAAAAAATGTGCGCCTGTCCAGATTCCCACTCTGGAGTGGTGGCTGGGGGCTGCCAACCTTTGATCAGAGTGTGTTAACCTTTTCAAATATGTATAAATGTCATGACGTCCCAAACAGCTGATGCTAGTAAACATCCGCCCTGCAAGGTCCAAATGGTTTGAAACACTAGGTGGCGTTCTGAGCCATAATAGTTTTTTTTATAAACGTTGCAATAAATGTGATTTTAAAACCAGCATTCATGTGTTCATTTAAAGAATAGTTCTATAATTTATTGTAAAGCTTGTAAAAAAAAACCACTTAAGTGGGCAATATCACTTTCAAGCTGTATGATTGTGAATGGCGCTGCTGGTGAATGTAGCTGTTAGAGTGAGAACTATCCATGGTGCTGAATCAACTTCTAACACATGCCCGCGCACACACACTCACACACACAAACTCCTACTACTTCTAACACTCACACTATTGTGTAACAGGGACAGATGATTGCAGTCCAATGATTAAATCATTACAGATTCAACGCAGACTGAAACAGTTAGGACTAATCACTACTATAGATCTTTTTTCAACATCCTCACATGGCGTTTATATCAGGTCTAATGAATGTTCCTTTTACAATCATAATGACCTTAATTCAGTTCTTCTGGAGCCTGTTAAGTAGCTCATGCTTACTCATTCATAAGCCAAACTTACTGCTTGGTACTGAGCCATTCATTAAAAGTCTTATTCAGTATTAATGTGCGTGGGGTGAAGTTTTGTATCAGCCTCCTTTCTTTTCATCTCTGTTCTCTTTCCTCCAGATTCCTCAAATAAACTGCTCATACATCATCTTTTCCCTAAGTGCCACGCTTCTTAAAACATTACTTGCTTGACTAATAGATCCCTGGACATTGGAAACCTGTATCTCCGTGTGTTAATGAGAGCGGACTCAGGAGGTTGTGAGAAGGATAAGGCCGGATTAACCTGGGTCTTTATCTTCCAGTGATTTAGCAGACCCTGTTCGAGGAGTCACTAGACTGAATGAAGCTGCCAGTCTTATCTCTACAACGCAGAATGATGGACCTTAACTCATTTTCTAATCAACAGTCATAATGAATGATTTCACATCAATCGTTATGGACTGACCCCGACTTGTCCCTACTGATATGGCCGTGTCCAAGAGAGAGCACATTTACTGCATGTAATCTGTATAAACTGTATAAAGATGCACGACATGACTGAACCCTGGAAATTAAGCCAAAGTACCTTGATTGCCATCTGGTGGCAACAGTATGGTCATATATCATGTTAATGGATGGGACATCGGCCTAATTAATTTAATAAGTACTTGTTAAAAAGGTTATTCTAAAAGATGGTTTCTGTCATTTCAGGTAGCTATCACACTGAAGTAGATGTATATATTTGATGCTATAAAAGCAGGGTGACACATCATTACGTTCTATGGTATAAACAATGAATTTGAATGATCAAATTGTATGTTTCTTTGAAGGCAAAACAACAGAAAGAAGAAAATTGTTCACACAACTTATGAAATTGTTGGAGGTATTAAAAGGTTACAAATATCTGAGGGAAATCTGGTGAAAGTGGAAGTTAGATGGCTTTAAGGCCATTGGGTTCAGGGCAAGTGTACAGTTTGTGCTCTTGGCGAATCTAAATTTAGAGCCAACTCTAAGGAGAAGGTGGTAGACGATAAAGCACATACACAGCACTGGAATGTTGTATATAACACATAGATGTATGTATGCACTGACTAAGGCCATGGACTGTTTAACTGGTGACTTGTTCTGCACAAGATCACATTTTTCTTCCCACTGCTCCTCATTCAGCGACAGTGGAGAGGAGAGCTCAGCTGTGCCGGTCCAACGTCTACAAACAGACCTGTCGCAACTCCTGACACCCCTGATCCCCTCCGGCGCCTCCTGGGCTCATGTCAGAGCGCAGAGAGGAAAATGAACAACAGAAATGAGGAAAACAAAAAAAAAGAGACCAAGCAAGAGAAGGCCGCAAGTCATGAGAGAAGATGGGAAAGATGGAAGGGCGTAAGATCGGGGAGGCTTGTGAGAAAGAGACAGCGAGTGGGAGAGACGCAAAGAGTGTGGGGATGAGAGCGGTGCTGGATTTGTAATGGAAGGGAATCTGAGAGCTTTTTTTAAACCACATGTCCACCCACGTTAACACTTGCGCTGTGAGAGAATGATTCGAGCTTTGACGGACGTTATTTCAAAGTCAACACTGGTGCTGGTTTCTTTTACATCTGATTTCTACTACTATCCCGGTTGATGATTCAACAAGCCATTTAAACAGATTCTTAATAAGATTAGGATTTTTTGAAAGGTGCATCACTGCTTGCTTTCTCTATTTTTTTCAGGGGGTCCAACTTTAGCAGCGAGGAAAACAGATCTCGCTCTCTTTTCCGAATTTAAGGAGGCTAATTGCGTTGCGGTGGCACGAAGCTGGAGGCTGTTAGGAACAACAAAGACACACAAATCACATTTTGCAGGCTGCGAGCTGTGTGACACCTGGACACAAGCAGTGTTGAGGTGGAGGCAAAATTTAAAAACTCAATTGTTCAAAGGAAGAATTAGGCTTTGTTCTACAACTCCAGGTCCAAATCATAACTGGGGAACTTGGAAATGAGGATCCAGGATAGGAGGAGACACACACCCTTCAGATTCAAACTCCTATATTGTCTGGGGAAAAAGCAATTATAACGACTCTACCTTTCACACCATTGGTGTTAATTTACCATTAAAACTGACCCTAAAATAAACTCCCAGCTGGAGCCACGGTTAGTTGCCACAGGGAAGCTCCCAGTGTGAACGTGTGAGGCAGCATGAACATTAGTGTGTGCAAGATCTGTCTCTCCTTCTGCTTCTCCCCTATATGAGGCGTATCGACTCTATCCTCTTATCTATAGAAAAGCTCCTGTATTGAACCGTGCATCAGTGGGAAGGATCCATAGTAGCCAGCACCATGTCTGACAGCACACATCCACCGCACCTCCATACTTATGTAACCCAAACGTTTGATCATGCATCTGACACATGCTCACATGTGCACGCATACTCACACACACACACACACACACACAGTTAAAAACACCTGTAAGTCCTGACAGCCTCTTTTGCTGGCAAATATACTTTAAAAAATTGCTTAATTTAACCTGTATTCTTATTCAGATCTTTAAAGGACCACTCAAATGTTTTGTCTAATTTAGATTTAACAGTCACATCAAAGATATTTGATTAATAAATGTGATTAAATCCTTAATTTATGACATAAGCATTGAGAAGCATAGTGACACTGTGATTCTCTGCAGACACAGCATGTAAACATGTTCAGTTCATCACATAGGGATCGTCTGCCACGCACGCACATACCCCGACATACCTGTGCACACACAGAGACAAACACAGACGTACACACAGATTACCTGGCCTCTGCCACGGTGCAGCAGTAACTGCCACTGCGCCGCGAGCTCCTGCCCACCCGCAGCTCCTCTCGAGACTTGCGGCGGTTAAAGTAGTCTGTGAGTTTCCCAAAACTCGCCATCCTTCCTCACTCTGTTCACCTCCACCTCTCTCTGTCCTCTTTCACCTCTCTCTGTCCCTTTGAGCCGTGGAGGACAACAAAAAAAAAGGTGGTTCTGGTTCTGTTGTGCGAAGCAGCTTCTCAGGCGACCTCCTGACTTCCACTGACTGCCTTCTTCCGCTTCTACCTGGATTCAGTGTCACGTCGGCCGCAGGTCAGAGTCTCCCAGCGCTCCCTCATCCTGGATGTGCACGGCTCTTTATGTGCAGAGGAGCGAGCCCAACCCCGCTCTGCCTTTCTCTGCCTCACTCACCCCTCCAACCCTCCTCCGATCGTTTGCTGCGGAGCGCATACACCGACTCTCTCAAAATAGTAACGTTTGTAACTGCCTACCAATCGACACAGCAGGAGCATTTCCCCCACACCCCCCAGTGGAGCGCATACAAGAAAGAGAAGAGAGAGCGAGATGCACAGAGAGAGAGAGAGAGATGGAGAGAGAGAGAGTCAGCGTCGGTCTGCCCTCTCATGTGAGGAGAAAAGCGGAGCTGGTGGGAGAAAATGAGCTGCTATGATGCTTGTACCTAAGCCCACCCCCCTCTTTCTCTCCCTCTCTATGTCTCTCTCCATCTTTTTAGCGCATATTGTCTGTGCTCCTCACTCGTTCTCTCTCCCTCTCTGCATGGATTCTTTCACTCCACCACCAGCCTCTTGGTGAGCGCACACACAACATTCAATAAACGCTGGAGAGGAGGTGGTGTTGGCCGGGGGTTGAGTACAAATCAATGTCAATGTTCTCCCTTCCTCCTTTCTCTATCTCAGGCACACACAAACACAACTGTACACAGACACACACTTAGACTCAGATTTGCACCTGCTGATTGTAACTTTCTGCTTCTTGTGTGTGTGTGTGTGTGTGTGTGTGTGTGTGTGTGTGTGGGTGTGTGTGTTTGCTTGTCTGTGTGTGCGTGTGTGTGTGTGTGTGTGTGCATTCCAGGTCAGGTTCTGTCTTTAATTCTGATTTCATCAATAATGGAAAAACAAGGAGAGAGGATTGGGCAGAGCGACCAGCAGTCCACTCAGTGAATTTATTTAGAAAAAGAAGGAGGATGGGGGCAACAGGGAAACGAGGGAAGGACAGAAAGGAAGTGCATGAGGAAGGAGTGAAAGAAGGTATAGATGGAGGGCTCGTTGTGAAGGGCTCATTACTGACTGGGCGCCTCCCACATACCCAGACACCCTATATACAAGCATGTCTCTGCATATGCACCGTCTTGTTACCAGCGTGTTTTACCCATTTAAAAATAGGTGACCGCGTCCTCCCCTTTCCCTGTCAAACCCCTCAGCTGCAGCCTCGGTTCGTCTCTCCATCCCTTCTATAGCTGTCTGCCTCTCCTCCCTTACCACCCCACCCCATCTCCTTCCAATCCCCTTCCTATACATCTCAACCTTGTGTTCTCCCTCTCTTCTCCTTCTTTACACCTCTACTCAAACAGATGCTGATTTGAGAGGGTATCACTTCAAATCTCTCCCCTTATATATATATAATCTATATGCACAGTGGCAACAGGCTTTCTGCTACAGCCACTTGAGATAACGTAACCCCCCGGAACGGTCTTCACCACAGTGATTGCACTTGAACTGATGATAAAATACAGTTATGTTGAACGCATCACCGTGTAATATTTGGGAGTATGGGATTTTTTATCAATTTAAATCACACTATAATAACTGAAATCAAAAGAACAAGCCCAAAGAACTACATTTTAAGTCTGTGATGATGAAATAAGATGCATTTTTTTCCCGATTCCTATGTCTATATTGTATATTCTTTGCAATTATTTAGTAAGAATAATGAGCTAAAAACCTCAACTCAAGCTAAAACCATCAGAGGTTTGGCATAAGTGCTGAGAACATGACTGTACAATAAATAATCAAATACCAAAACAATTAAAGATTCATTCTGTGTCAACGGACTATTTCATTATTTAACTAACTGCTGCAGATCTAATCACCATTAATTACCTCCAAGGGAGCATTTGTTTTCATCACTGTTTGTCTGTCTGTCTCTAAGTAGGATTACGCAAAAAATTACACAACCGATGAGGATCAAATTCTGTGAAGGGGAGGAGCATGACCCCAGGAAGAAATCATGAAATTTGGATTAACAGGTGGATCCAAGATTCCAGGCTATTTTTTTAAACTGTAACATGTGTAGATAGGGTGTTTTCCTTGGTGGCGGAATGCACTGTCAGAGCACCCTTTTAAATTGTAATGAAATTATTTATTCTGTAAATTATTGGTGGCTATCAAGGATATTGATTTTCCCATCGAGCTGCTGGATGCAAGTATCTGTGGGAAAGCACTCATTATATAAACCAACTGAGGAACCGAGGGTGGATTAATAAAACAAATATAAATAAATCAGAAATACAAACAAGTTAATTAAGAAAATTTGAAATGATGCATTAAATAAACTTAAATTTAAAATAAATGGTGATAGATGGATGTGTGATAAAGCGCAAAGGATGCTCGTGGCCCAGAATTGGGATAACACTTCAATTTTAGTTTGGATACGGTTTCTCTTGCACTTTCAGAAGAGGTAAAGTAAAATATTATATTATACTCAATAGGAAAATATCTCCCTCTAGGTGCTGCAATGTACCTCTTACACAGATAGAGGTCATGTGCTCAAAGTAGAGCACTTAGTCTGAAAGGCAGCTCAGTGCACACACACGTGCACTTCGTTGGAACCGAAAAAGAACTCATCTCTCTTGTGTTACAGTTACTGGTAGTGGCCTGTTAAACTACACTGCAGAAAACTTATAATCAGATACAGAGTTGACATAAAAACAAATCATTATAAACATCCCACTTTTTGCCCTTGTCTACTCTAATGCAGATATTTTCCCCATCGGTTAAAAAAGATAATAGAATAGATGTAATTAAATTGGCAAAGTAAATAAATTATAGTATTTTATATTCTAATTCAGAGTAAGACCTAGTATTAAGTTGCATTTCAATAACTATGCAATGGAATTTGAAGCAATGCACAGAAGGAATCTGACTGTGTCGCTGGGGCAGAGATTAAGATTTCGACTTTTCTCAGGTGCTGTGTCTATGTGCCAGTGTGTGTGTTTTTGTGTGTCTGTTTGTGTGCTTTCTGCTCCCACGCTGCAGTTAACGTTGTGTGAAAGGTGTGGGCTGTGCGAGCTTTGCAGGTTCCCGCGTTCAAGAGTCGTCTGATTGATCGGCCTCTGGCGTCTCCTTCCCTCTATCTCGATCAAATATTATCTTCATCTCCCTCCCTGGCCGTCATGAATTTGCACCATCCTCTCCCCCCCGACCATCCATTGATCTGCAGAGCAGCGGGGTCTGACTATATTTCCCATGCAGCCACCAAAGTACTGTACTCCAGTCCAGTAGAGATTGCAGGGAGGAGAAAGACAGAGTATACGGAAGAAACAGACGTAGACAAATTAGGGGAACAGATTAGGATAATGATGACTCTTTAAGCTGCTGCATTGCTCATCCTCGCTGGGAGCTGACACTAGAATAAGATTTATTCTAAATTAATCTGCAGTGTAACACTAGAAGCTGCACACTCATATGCACTGTACATCCTGAGCTGCTGCTGCTTGTTCACACTATGTTATCAAAACTAATTGTTGAGTATCAGTAGAACATCCCACTTTTCCTTTTTTTGGAAACATAAACTAGATTCTTGACATATTGCTGAAAACACAAGGAATTAGGAATAATGTGCTTTTTCTCTGAATGAAAGACAATAAAGGCATCGACGACAAACACTTCACATCTTATTTTGAAACGTTTTTATGCGTCTGCACCAGTGACAGCCTCACATGCCAGCATCATGAGTCCCTCCCACTCTTTTGATTCAATGTCATGAACGACAACAGGAAATGTCTTCAAATTAGGTCAAAATATGTATTTGACCTTCAGAATGACTTGATTCAAGCTCCAAGGTCATGGTCACAAACTATGAGTTTATCGTTGTGAATGCAGAACCATCTTGACCAGACATTCGCTTGCAATGAAAAGAATGAACTGATTCTAGTTTGATGGTCAAAGGTCAAAGGTTGCTGTGACTCCACAAAACACGGCAGCACAGAGCGTGTTATCTCAATAGCACTTAGAGGGAATGTTTGGCTCAGAAGCTCACTTGGATTCATAGATGGAGTTTGTAGGTCAAATGTCAAAAGGCCACTATGAGCTCACAAAGCAGAAGCTGGGTCCCAATTCATTGTGTCTTTGTGGGAAGCGTGGACTGCGACGGCCCAATCGAAATGAGACGGCTTGTCTAAGGAGGATTTCCGTGATCGGAGTTACCAGCTTGTCCCACCCTCACTGCTGTCGCCTGGCAACAGAGCTTGAGTTAGACGCGACAAGACATTTTTAATGGCCCTTGGTATTTCAAGATGTGTAGAGTTAGCTGTTAGGTTGAGTTAAAGCCTCATACTTCTTTTCTACCAGGAAGGATTCACCCTTTGGGGCCTTGTTGCTCGGGGATACAAAGGACGCATTTGGAGGAGCCTTTGAAATGGGACAGTCTGGTCATGCTGCTGTGACGCAATCCTTCTCGACAGCCTCCGAAGGATACGACCCTGAATCCAGACACAGCTACGGAAGTCATACACTAATTAAGAATAACCTCTAAAACAAATGTCTAATAGGATAAAATGCTGAAGATATGAGGGTGAAAGGTTTAACTTCACTGGAACATCATTTTCCTCCCAGCTGGCCATTATTCAGCTCCAGCAGCAGCCGGGCAGATTGAGACCATATTTCCAGCAACTTGCCGCGAGGTGGTAATTCTAGTCTTGATTACTGCTGTGATGCTTGCGTATAAAGTATTTCACAACCTTTCAGGGGGAAAATTAAAACTTTGGCTGATAAATGAGGTTGTCTGTTTTAAATAGCTGGAGAGCCGGGGAGAAACAGAGGGAGAAGAGGGGGAGAGACAGAGAGAGAGAGAGTGTTGAAAGGGCTGAGGGAGACACAGAAAAAGAGAAAGAGGAAAAAGTCTGGATATGGAAAGAGTGGAGTGAACACGGGGGAATTTAGTTCCGCAGCGAGGAGGAGCCGAGCTCAAACTATTGACAGCCCGGGCGGCTTCTCCTTTTGCCTCTCGTCTACATTTGGCTGTAACATATTTTGGGCTGATGAATAAATCATATATCGCCTTTTTTCCAGGGCTAGTCTCAGTGAAACACAAGAAATATTCTCACTTTGGAAACATCCGTCAAAATATACTTGACTTTAGCAAAGTATTTGTTTACGGAACTAAAAGTGGACTCGAGGTCATCTGGACACTGGACAGTCACAGATAACTCTAATTGTAAATCTTGTATAACTTAATCCATCAAGCCATTATCTATATCCCTCTATACCTTGGATGGTCGTTGGTGGAGCTGGTGTGTGTGTGTGTGTGTGTGTGTGTGTGTGTGTGTGTGTGTGTGTGTGTGTGTGTGTGTGTGTGTGTGTGTGTGTGTGTGTGTGTGTGTGTGTGTGTCTGTCCCTCCTCCCACACACAAACTGAGCAGTCCCGTACGTGTCCCAAAAAGTTCAGACTGTGGCTCCCAATGTCGCAAGATGGCAGCATCCGTATCCTTTGTGTTTCAGGTACGTTTCTGGAAAGTGGAAGTAAGTGGAGAAGGCTCGTCCATCTTTATATAGGGTGTGAAGTTACTTATTTAATTCAGGATTCAAAATTACAAATTTTATAATAAGCTATCACAATATATATAGTTTATTTCTTGCATTTTCAGTCACTGATGCAAAAAGACCTTGACACATGTGATACCTCACTGTATCCATCTGTCCTATGAGACTCCTGACTTTCACAGAACAGGAGCTGCTTGTGCAGTCACCATGAACATGATGCTTCACCAGGATTCAACACACCGGCACTGCCGAGACACAGCTGTCAGGAACTGAAACGGGTCCCTCCAGTGGTGGGCAAGGGTTTTACCTTTACACAACCCAAACATCATCACTTAAATGTGAGTTTCTTAGGATGTTCATTATGTGTCATCTTGATGTTATCTTATTACAGATGTTTTCAAAACAAATGTGTATAGATGCAGTGTCAGCATTCCATAACTGATCCAACAGAGTGCACTTTGTCAATAACAGTTGTCAATAATCACGATCAAATGTCAAATATATGATGTGAATGTGAGGCATGAATATAGTCACACCTATGAAATCAATATGGGCCTGGGAGACAGTGAGGAGTGACAGTTCAGTGGTCGGCCCTGCAGACACCTTGATACATGACTCCACTCTAAAGCTCATTTAACCAGAGCTACATCAGGCAGCCATGTAACAAGTAAAAGGCTTTTTTTTTGAGAAAAGCTTCTTGTGGTAATGGGACTGATGTGGACTTCTCACCTGACACGACGAACACGAAAAGTTATTCACAAACCCCATCGTTTAAAAAACCTTCATGGGAATATGCGCACTGTTTAGAAAGACACAAACTCTCTCACACACACATACACAACACACACATATCACATTCCCATGCAGAGGATGAGCAGTAGCAACGTATATGAGTCATCAGTAAAGGGTGCTACAAAGAGGCCTCAGGATTATCTCTCTCCCTCTCTGAGAGCAGATGTGTAAATGTTGAGTGTGTGTGTGTGTGTGTGTGTGTGTGTGTGTGTGTGTGTGTGTGTGTGCGTGTGTGTGTTTGTGTGTTTGTGTTTAGGCTGTGACGTCTTTGCCTGTCACCAACTCATCACCTCTTCCCTTTCTCTTTTCTTTTATTTCAAGTTTTTCAACAATTCTTCCTTTGGCTCTCAGCTTGGATTCTCTTCCCCCACACGCTTTGAGTTTTATAATGCCCCTATGATTATATATACTGTAGTTACTAATTTTGCACAGCTACCCATTTTGCAATTGCATATAGTGCATGCAGTATACAGTAATTCCGAAAGATTACAATACAGCAGCTTGGCTCTGCAGGTTCCGACGGGTACCTGCTCCTAAAAGTAAAATCACTCACTAAACCTGTTACACCAAAGGGTTTCAAACTGTTTTCTGTTGCTCCCCCTTTAGAAAAAAGTGAATAAATGTACAATTCAGCCGATCTAGCTCTCTAAATCCGAACAAAGACCTCAGATTTGATAACTTTGAGAAACAAAGGAGCTGATCCACCTGAGAGACCAATACAAAATAGTTGAAGGAACTGGAACTAACTGGTTAGCAGTGTGTTTTTCCTTTGCCTTACATTCTTTGAAGTTTTAGAGACGGACAAAGCCCTGAGTAAAGTGAAATTGACCCCAGTTAAGGAGAGTAAAATGAAATGTCCTGTTACCTTGAAGGGGGATACCATGGTTCTAGTCGTTTTCAGGCTTTTTTAATGAATACTTTTTACATACTATATCTTCAATCTGCCGTCTTTCATGAGGTAAAAAACACCTGTTGTGTGAAATCGAAACATTGGACGATAATTCCAAAACGGAGGGTGATTTAGAAAACAGTTTTTCTCCTTGGAGGAGTCTCCTGTGGTTGGCACTGCTGATGGTAAGCTATATAAAACCCCTCAGAGAAATGACGTAGTTCTAATAATCTCCAGTCACTGCCTCTCGCTATCAAAGTGTTTTCCTCCGCCACTTTATTATGCAAAGCCGAGGAAAAGTCTCCTCCCGACTCTTCTTCTTCTCTGTGGAAGATGAGCTGGTGACAGTGACACTTGTCCACGGTGATGTCAGCGAACACGCACCTGTCAGGCAGGAAGTCTTGAGGTCCGAGCCGCAGACACACAAAGGGCGATAATTGTTTTTGACGGCAGTTTGTGTTCTGTTTGCCCTCAAACTAAAACCATGGTCTCTATGTATTAAAATAAAAACATTTCCTGCAAGCTTATCAATCTTGTTTTTCAAGGATCATCCATCCTGTACCTAATCCTAGAGCAACTTTCTTGTCATGTTAACGGATGAGGTTTTAGGAATTATTGACATGTGTCCCCTACTGACATCTTATGTATTTGCAAAGGGGAAACTTCAGGGATGTCTCATTCAAACTTGCATGTGTTCATACGTACACAACGTTCACCAGGCAGGAAGAATCCTTAGAAAAGCTAGCGGAGCATTAGCCTGACAGGGTATTCTGAATCGTGTTGAAGCAGAACTGAGAAGAAATGTTTCTAAATTACAAAGTAAGTTTGCAGAGAAATTTGCTTATTCCTCTTATGTAAAGATCTAAAGGAAAACCTTTTACATAACTGCTTCTTAAAAAACAATTTTTCTGATGTCTTTTCATTTGTTGTTATCTTATTATTTATTATTATTATTTACAATCTTAATATGTCCTTTTTTCATGCTTCTGTTCTTCTGTTTTATGTAATTTGAGATGCAAGTAATGATAATGAAAAGTGCACTGCATTTATTATGACTGTTTTATTATTTGTCCTCGGCCAAGAAGAATTTTTGCACATTTTGGAAAAAGGAGACAGATCTTGACATTTTCCCGATGAGAATAATTAGTGGATTATGATTTATTCCTATACACATAAATTGTAACGTAAACACATGCACATAAATAGCAAGAAAGCAGATGGTGATTTAAATGTGAGAGGTTTAAAATCAGTACATTCCCCAAGGCGGCTCGACTCGAGCCGCGAACCTTTGGCACTTCAAGGTACATATTTTTAGCTTCTTGTCTTCTTTAGTGAGCTTACAGCGTTTTGTTTATTTTGTGGTTGGATTTATCAGTATGCCATGATGTGTTGTGTCCTTTAAAAGGACTAAACCATTGCTGTATAAATACATTCACACACAAACACAGACGTAAGCGTGACATGAACACACAGTACATATATACCCATATTCCTCTATAGTAATCATTCTATAGAGAAGCAGATGGAAATGTTCTGCCTGGGGGATGGGGAACCAGGTGCCTCTTTCTCTCTCTCTTCCTCTCTCCCTCTTCCTGTCTTGTCCATACATCTCTTCATCTCCTTGTCCGCATAACGCCAGTCCGACATAACGCTATATCTAGAAAGCTCCAGGTCCCGAGGGCTGCTCTGAATAAAATATGAGGCGATAAAGAACTAGACTGCTGACTTTGAACTTCTTTTTAAATTTGTTAAACTGCTGATCCATCGTCACTTCCAGGACGCGAGCTAAAACGATTTCTCCATGTAAGAAACACACTCACGTCAAATTAAAGGCTGATCACAGAAATAAGAAGATGAGAGGGACTGTGGGGTGATTAAACCCAGGGAAACAAATCAAAGAAGCTGGTCCATGAGCCCTTTTTAGAGATATGTGTAATGGAAGCAAAAACATAGATTTAAATGAGCAACCAATCTCTTTGAACTTCAACTGGATTTCTGGGAGAGCTGCAAAGGGACTCCAGCATTTGACTCCAAAGTTTGATGATTGAACTGTTGTTATTTTCATATATTTACATTGCATTAGTACATGTCTTCTTATGTTTTCTTTCTCCCAAGAAGCCACACATTCATTATAATAAATCATATAAATTCATTAGGTAAAACATTCTGAGACAGGAGGCTACCACTAGAGGGCAGTCCTTCCTCCATAAAAAAATGAACTGTCTCGTTCTTATTTCCTCTTTTTGAAGTCTCTTCCTTTTAATCAAGTCTCACACGATCACACAGCTTCTATACATGTTCACTGCTGTCTCTGTTTTGTTCTCAGATTAACACCTCAGGGGATAATTTTACTACACAAACACACACACACACCCCTGCGTTTAATGGAAGCCTGCCACTGTTTCTGTTTTTGCTAATGGCTGATGTCCAGCCGACCTCCATCCTTGATTCATTATGCGGCAGTTCACTTTCATTTGATCGGCGCTGAGTGCTCGTTCAGTGCTGATCACAGCACCACAATAATCAGATTCTATTTTTCTGGATGAGTTTTTCATTTATTTTAATAACAAATTTCAAATTGATACAAACACGTAGCTAGAAAGACATTACTGGGACGTATAATGAGAATAAAGGGATCAGGGGTGTTTGTAGATCCGCACACATGCAAGTGTTTGCTGAAGTTGAGTTGACATTGTGCGGAAATCACGGCTGCCTGCAGACACATGTAGACATCCCCAGCTATGTTGTTCACACATCCTCAAAGAGTCAGACACAATCATACACAGACACATGCAAATAAGCAGGAGCACACAAACACACAGCCACTCCCTGTGAGGCAGCTATTATCTCTCAACTGAACCCAATAGCAGGCAGACACTCAGCATTAGAAACAAAGAGCGTAAAGGTTCAGCTGTCAATAATAACCTTTACAGAATCAAATAACTAATTAAAACCAAACTTACCAGACAAATGAAAACTTTAATATACATCATTGTGATGCGAACTACCTCAAATTACTAATATAATCTTCAGGAAAAATGTGTTTGGTATGTTTATTGACTTTTAAGTTGGGCCCATGTCCCATCCGCTAACATGGAGGGATTTATGACCTATACTGCAGCCAGCCACCAAGTGGTGATCAAGACACATTGACCACCACCATCAGAACAAACAAATCCTGAACCTGAAGCTTGACAAGAAAGTACTAAGTGGTATCTCAGATATTGTAAATGATGAGCTGGTTATCATGCAGGACATTTTATGTTTGCAGTAAACAGAAAGAGACATTATTATTTGTACAAAACTAAATGTGCTGTGTTGTTGGTTAAATTACAAAAGGAGGCAACAAGAGCTGGAGCAGCCATGAATCAAAATCGATCCACTTTAATAACAGCTGTGTAAAGGCTACAAGTATCAACACCGACTTGTTTTATGAACCCCTGCATCCTCCACTGTTACAGCTCAGCACCAAATGCCCAATTACAGGGCCTTTCTGTGTTTACCAGCTCACTGCCCCAGATTTACTCAGCTCGTCAGAGGGCAGATTACGAAAGGAAACAACGCTCCTCTACATCTCCAGTTGTAAACTTCTTAACTGTTTACTTGCACAATCGGTGTAAAGGCCACAGAAACACACAAAGCATACAAGAGCTTAGAGAAAATTGTGACAAGCATCACAATACATTTGTTCTCACTCAGTTCCTCTGGACACACACATTGGACAAACAAGAAGTCTCAGTGAGGTTTAAAGGAGACATATTGAGCTTTTTTATGTCTGTATGAGTGTATGTAAGGTCTGTAAAGTTAAAAAGCTTCAAGTCCACAGTAAAGGGAGCTCCTCTCCCCTACAGAAAACCCTGCACCTGAAGCTCCTGAAACACCTTGTCAGCCTGGTCGATACTTTCACGTGGTCTTCAAGTCATGTGCATCCACATTTGCATAATGTACACCTAAAGGCTAGCCTGGCGTGACCCCTTACAAAGCCAGGTTAAGCGAGAGCCGAAGCCAACATTTCCTACACGCGTTTCAAGTGGTTGATCAATCACACCTAAGTGGACCTGTAAACCAATCAGAGCAGATCAGATCACTATTCTTTATACGGAGGGGGGGGGCTTAAAGAGACAAGAGCTAAAACCAAGCGTTTACGACAGAGGTTAAGTAGAGGAGCTGCAGCAATGGAAAGTTTGAGGAAAGTGATGTGTTTTCTGAATTATGAACCTGTTAATTAATAGAATATGTATATTTTAAGCCCTACCTACAGCTTTTAACTTACTTAACTTTTTGTGACTCAGGGTTTTGAAGAATCATCAGGTAATATCGACTTTCTGCCCCTGGTTTCATTGAATTGCTAATGTACTGTGAAATCTCCTCATATACTGTGGTCATTACCCCTTTAAATAGCTCAGACCTACATTTATCTGCACTAATTACTTCATATGCCGTGTGAACAAATTAACCCCTGAGCAGATAGCGGCCGGCTTTACCTCAGCACAAGTATTTCAATCCCTGGAAAGTGGAACTTGTAAATTTTAGTCTGGACAGTTGTTTCCGACAAATGATACTGATGAGCATGAAATGAGGGGAAATAATGAGCTATTAGAAGCTTGGAAACACTGCAGCTCTACTGACATCTTCCTTCTTTGTTGCCCAACAAGGCCTGATTAAAAGCTTCGATTAGGCTGTAATATTGGGCTTTGTGTTGGTTTCCAAACAGCGCATAAGACTCATGGAGTTTAAATTGGAACTGCCATAAGTATCAAGTGAGGAATGAGCCCAGCTCCATCTGTCACATGAAATCCAGAAATGATGATGAGTTCAACTTATTGTCCCTTAAGGGGCATTAATCATAGGCAGTTTACAGTTTACATACATTTCTGCAGAAAAAGATAAAACAGAAACAACAACATGAAAAGGTTCAATCAAAAATCAATACTACAGGAATCGATTCATTTAGATAAGATTTAAACCTGGACAACCTTTGTTTGTGTTCAAAATATATAATAATTAGTATTGTGTACTTGTATTTATATTTTGCATTAACAGTGTGTGAAAGAATGTTGAGCTTCATGTCTGAAGAAAGGTTTAATGAGATTTGGAGCTAGGGGGGTTATGTAGATTAATTCATTTGCAAAAGTGTAAGTTGCTGAATTGTAAATTGAAAATGACTGGGTTTTGGGATATATGATACTATTCTTTTCTGAATGCTATTCACTACAGGAAAATTGTTGCACCCACTTTGTTTTCTAAAATATAAGTTTATGTATAAAAAGTGTGTAAAAAATATATATTTATATTGAGAGTGAAACATGATGTTGAATTCAGCTCACATGAGGAATCTGCTGATATTATTAACTTAACTAAGATAGTAATGGTTGTGTTGCCCTCTAGTGGCTCAACACCTCAACCTAATTTAACAAACCCTAAATCCAAACTGCCTTCATAATTATGCTTATCCTTATGTTATCAGAGCTGAGTCAACACAACCGTAATTGGAATCCACCAAGTGTCAAATAATTATTAGTTCAGCTTTTTGGATCAGAAAAATACTAATTGTTTTGTGTGTGTGTCTGTGTGTGTGTGTGTGTACTCAGGGAGAAAAAGAGAAAGTCAGGGGGAGGCATATGACGTCTGTGGACGCAAGGACCACTTGTTTAACTTACTATAAACACACACACACACACACACACACACACACACACACCTAAATGAACCCATCAGCCCCGGTGACTCCATCAGTGTGTACCCTACATCAATGTGCTGAAGTATAAACATTAGTGTAATTGCGTGTGAGAGTTTGTTCACTTGCATGGGGGTGCATTTATAACCCCTTTCCCTGTCGCAATGACTCACCAGTGAGTCACAGGCCGGCGAGGAGAGCGAGGAGAGTTGCGCAAGTCAGGAACCCCTCTCTCTCTCACGCCGCCGTCTGGCACAGCGCGGCAGCGTGTTGATGGTGCAACCTCGTAATGAAGAGGCAGCTAGTCACGTCGGTTTAGGGGGCACGGGGGTGTCGGATAACGATGATGGTGAGTCAACAATTACTGATGTGTCACAATCAATATGAGGCAGGAGGAGGATGCCAGCACTGACATACTGTAAATGAAAGGTTTCATTTGACAGGCCGGGTTGTAGCAAGCAGCCCGGAAAGCGTGTAGGCACGCGTCCCTTCCTACTCACGTCACAGGTATGAATTATACATGCTGCCTCTATTTGTGAGAGATAGCTCTAATGAGATGACAAGGCGTGTGTGATTCACCCAGAACTCACTATATGTGCTCATACCCCAGAGACACAATGCCAACCCTGTTCCTGCTATCTGCAGAACGTGTTGAGAAGAAGGGGAAGGAGACGTGCAATACAGCCGAGGAGATAAAACTCCCCCGGCTGTTATCGCACTGCGCCCAGCCACAGCCGCAATGACAAAGAAGGGAAGAGATACATTTGAATAAGAAGCCACGATGAAGTGAAAGCAGCTTTTGTAGACGAATAACAACAAGTGATAAAAGTTGAGGACAAAACCGATAGGTAGACTAGTGTCGGAATGTTTCAGTCCGGTCTCTGAGCTGAAAGCTTCATTCACAAAGGAGGAGCAGAGGAACTGTATGTACAGTGGGGTTAGATAGGGTGCCTTCATTCTCACAGCCAAATTATTGCTACGCTGTGGCATCATTTCCAGCCTTTTTTTCTCATCTTTTCTGCTGACTCGCTTCTTCAAAAGGAGACGCAGGCTATGAGGATGTTTGTGTTTCCGTGCTGTGGAGTTTATAGATAATTGAGTGTGACTCCCAACAAAGTTCATTCATGATTATATGTGTATCTTCCCTGCTCTCCCTGCTTCACGGGGGCCTGTGCACCTCACCCAGGAAACTCCAGTAACCACATCAAGCTCTAACCTTTTGCATACTGGATGAGGATGAGTCCCGTTTGGCTACAAATAGAAAAAAACGGGCTCTTAAAATGCCCAGACATGTTGGGCTGTAAACCTCCGAGCACCTCGTCAACATGTCCCACTAAAACAGCGAGAGACAAGTCGGAGGAACACGGAGCATCTGTTTAGACCAATGACTGTACACAGTCTTCCTCTGCTGCCAAGAGAGATGTCCATAAAGAGTGGTGCAGCTCAGCTTGTTTTTAGCTGCTGTCAAAATGTTGTATTTAACGCAGACAGACACTTAGAAGTAGCGTCATCCTCTCCTTTAAATGTCTTACACTTGGAAACACTTAAATCTAATCCTCGAGGCCCAGTGCTGTTAAATCAGAGTGGTTGTCTTCCAAATGGCTTTTTAAAAGCTATCATCTTCGTGTTAAGATACACAGTAGAGTCAAAACTACTAGGCAGAAGTGACAACTTGTGTTTTACAGAATCCGAGACACAGTAATCTGCAATCTGCTTCTTTATGTGGCTCAAAAGCTTCTCCGGTCCCAATGCCCTGCCTGCAGCTGAAGCGTGGGCAACAACAGTACCAGGAAGCCCCGAAATAGAGACAGGAAGTTCATTTAGTAAACACAATAAAAAACGTTCAATAACTTGTGTAAAGCTAACTGTCAAGCGAGACAAATAAAGACTGAATGGCTCTTACTCTATTAGCTGCTCCATTCCAGCACCCTGGGGCCCCGGTGGCTCCCCGGGTTTGGGCTCGGTCCTCCTCCTCTAACAGTGTGACTCCGGGCTTTTACCTGGGAGCAAAAGCAAAATATTTGTCAACTGGGTAAAACTACCCAAAGAGAAGGGAAAGAATTAGGTGGAGGAGTTATGCTCTATGTCACTCATTCATCCAAATCGTCACTTGCTTAAGAAAAACAGGTTTCACTTGGTGATTCAGATAACGCAAATAGAAACACAACCGTGTCTTTCGCCTGTCTTTTGTGTTTGTCGCCCTCTGTCTCTTTAAGGGCCTCTGTAGGCCTCTCGAGGTGTTGAGTTACAAAGTTGTCCTCATACCCTGTGATTTATGATGAAGACAGAGCTCGCCTCGGTTTCTCTGCCGTCTCAGACTTCCCTGTATACCCGTGGATTCGCAATCACTATCCAGTATCCTGTCCCTCCGCTTAGACATCTGAAGAATTTCAAGAAGCGCTGAGGCAGATAAACACCGTCAGGATTACAGAGCTCTATCCATCTTTGTCAACGCACACTGACAAAGGATCCAGTTCAACTACCACTGGTTTATGTCTGATCTTTGACATTTGGAGCACACTCGAACATCTGCTGTCTCGATATACAATTTTAAGTGTACTGCATGGTGTATATACAAATATATGAATATTTATATATTTTATAGATGTAAAATGATATAGAGATTATCTTCATCTTCACACACATACACAGTTCACTATGCATGAAAGTTGACACTCAGAGGGTTTCCCTTGTAATAGTACAGGCCTGGTGGGCCGTGGGAAGACGTGTGTCGATTGCTTCACAGACGGAAATAGCCAACATGCTGGGTACGAAAAAATTACAACAGTTCAATAAATCATTCGAACTTATATATAAGCCACATTCGGGAAGAGTAATAACACAAATTCAGCTTTATTCTATGGACAACATGCCTGTAAAATCCTAATTATAGATAAACCAGGTAGGATAAACGCAAACTTCACTCTGCACCAAAGACTGGTTTAGAATGGGCACTGCACTAATGCTTTTAATAACAAAATTTAAAAACAACAACAACAAAATAACATAAGGCAACATTTCTTCATGATGCCACGCACATGCTATCAATCTACTTAATATGATTCATGTTAATATGAGGTGGTTATGCAGAGCCGCAGTATCTGGATTAACTGTGTATGGGAGGTGACAGCTCAACGCCCAAAGCCTGTATGTTGATTAGGTGGAACATCTGGCGAGAGGGGAAACATACAGTCGAGGTTGAGCTGAGGAGATGCTCCCTTGATCCAAAGTGCTTGGAAGGTGAACATCAGTTAAATCTGGGATGTGCACATCCGCCTTCGCCAAGATCTGCTCCGGTCAAATTTGATAAACAGCCAATCCCATCTTTCATTGATTTGATACAAACAAAATCCTGGCAAAGCAATGAGAGTGGATGTTGAAATTGATGCATTTTGTTGCTGCGGCAGAAAATGTAAACTCACTTACATCCACTTTTTTGTTATATACTCCCTCCTGCACAATGCCACTGACTGAGAGGGGACTATGTTGATTCACACTAAATGTATGTCTCATTCTTTTTTATTCAAAACCTCTGACAATTGAAGATTGCTTGTTTTCTCTTTTCATATCGTTAATATGTCAAAAATAAGAAATCTTCAATAAATAATAATCATTAATTAATTCACGAGGGTTATATTTAAATAAAAATGGGTGTGGGGCTCATTTGACTCAATTCGAAGACAGTAGGGACGGATATGGCAAATATAGATTTTACAAACTTAGCTATTCACAGACTGATATGCTCTGGAAAGCTCCTTTAACTCTATGAAATATTGACAAATACAATTGGAGACATCCACTGTCTCCTAAATGTCCTGAAACTGGGCTTAGTCCTTGTCTGGGCAACCAGCTGATTCCGTTTTTGTAACTGTGTCCCAGAACGGGAAATTTTGGGCAACAGTCTTGACAACCAGACAAAGGGACTTATACCAGCTGCTCACAGCTAAAAGGCCAAGCGTACATCAAACAGCAGGAACAAAAGGCAACTGCACAGCAGAGGAAAGAGTTATGAAGTCATTAGAGTCCGCGTTCTATCCAGATCTCACCTCAGTTAGCCTTAGCAGAGCCTATGTTTTGGTCACTATTCATGAAATCCTTCTTTTTGTGCTGCTCTCAAGCCAAATGGTTCATATATCAAATTATGAAAAAAAAGAAGCATCAAACACCTTACTCGTGTAGGAGCTCTTTCTCTCTCTGTAGTGTACAAATCTCTCCCTCACCATATCCATCCACATGTACTGCTTTGCGTCCAGCTAGTCATGCATACTAATCTGTGCAGTAACTGGGAGCAGTGGCCAGCCACTGCCTGCCTGTCCCATCAAACATGCATAAGAAACAGATGTATCTTTGAAGTCGACTTGTTCATGTTGCCTCGTGTGTGTGTGTGTGTGTGTGTGTCTTTGTCAGTGTGCTCCCAGGCCCTGCGGGTGCAAGCCAGACGCGGGAGATGAGGCAGCATGCCCCGACACACACGAAGAGAGGGAGGACTTACGTAGATCTTCGGCAGGACAAATAATCAATGCAGCATTGTGTTGTCAAACACGTGCCTATAAATACATAATTAGATTGTGTTTGACTCAGATACAGCAATTGTTACTAAACAAATATTTACTGTGGATCGATTGCTACTTCATTAATATACTATTTTAGATAACGATCCCAAATATACTTTTAATACATTGTAACTGAAAGTACTCTTCGCTCTCTCAGCATTTTACTATTTTGCCACTTAAGATTGGAGAAATACTATACCGGTACATTTGCAGACTGGGATAACATGGACATTGTCACACTTTTCCATTATTTAAATTGTTTACAACTGTACATGTTATAATTATTATACTAAGTTAAGTTGGGGTTTTATTGATCATTTTAGATAAATCTTTCATAACTGATTACACATCCTGTGTAATAGTGTCCTAATAATAACTTATAACTAAGAATGTAGTTTTATACCATCGTTATTATGGACAGCACATATGATTATGTTAAATACGTATTACCTCAAAACTTTGTGGAATGAAGAACCCATTAAATATTGCTGCGGAACCGGATAAGGGGGCAGATCCGGGAAATGTTATCACTTTCCTAAAGATTGCGAGATAAGGCGTTTTTTGTTGCTGTTGTGTTGTTTATTTTACATTTTCACTGATTTCCCAGGGATCTTGATGGAAATAAATGGGGCATATCCAGGGGACTGATATCTAAGTGTGTGTGTGTAATTTACTGTAACTAGATTGAATTGAAGGAAACTGTTGGGCCTTGCCGTAGTTATGCTCCATTCTAGCTAGATACGTAATATAGTTTGAAATAACTTAACAGAAAGATTCCTGAGTTTAAACTAATCCCTCTGTTGTGTGTTTGACAAGAGGATATCACAGCTCATGGCACTGGTCCATTGGATCCTCATCTTTTAGCACCTGTTAAGAAAACTTCCTTTGCAGCAAAATTATAAGCAATCATGACTCATCAGATAGGAGGATGTATCCTGCTTGTCATGGTGCCAGCAGCTGACTGATTTGCCCGGAGCAATACAAACTGTATGGCGTGTGGCTACATCTGTACCCATGCGCGCCCTTCGGTCAATGACCATGAGCGGTGACCTCTGACCCCCCCTCACCTTCCTGCCGTCCACACGCCCCATGGAACGTGCAACGTCCCTCTCTCTGTAGACACGAACCCCCTCCGCTCGCCCACACGCACATCTTTTTCCTTTTTCCCCCCTAAGACGATTGTGTTGCTCAGTCACTCTCTATTGTGGAAGCCAGTCATTTCCACATGTGTGCTGGGGCCATAAAAACGACTGAAAGCTTCCCTTTCCTGGCCAGCAGGGTCCCAATTTGTATCATATAAACACAGGACACACCACATCTCTACAGTCTTTTCTCATATCCCACTACTGACCCCTTCTTCCTCCAAATCCACAAAAAGTTCCTTTTTCTCCAGGCGCAGGACACCAATGCTTAGGACCCCATTTTGATACTATATCTCCTGCTTTGATGTATTCCACGAAGAAGAGTTAAAAGACAAAAGGCGTGGATCTCTGCGTGGGTTTATATTTCCCACTTTTAGGGGAACTTCTCTCAGAACTGTTCCCCTCTCGTGGGGGGGGGGCTGAACACTGGACGCTGGTGTCTTTTGTGCCTCCCAACGTGCCTCGCGCTGGGTTTCCCTAGCATTGTCATGACAACAGTGTGTACGCAGCGACACACTGGCCTTTTTGAAAACAATACATCCAGCGAAAAGTTGACGCAAGTAAGCTAGCAGGCTAAAGGTATGCAACCTAAACACACACACACAAAGAACCGCCGCGGTTGAATGTAACTCCCTGCTCTCTCTCTCTCTCTCTGTCTTCTAGAATGAAGCAAGTGCACAAGTGTCTAATGGAGAGAAGAAGAAAAAGAAAACAGAAGATGCGGTCATTCTCGTACCTTCTTTACGAAGAAACTCCTCTTTCCAAAGTTATTCCCGGGTCGGGTCGTGGGGGGTTCGCTTCCGTCCCCGCTCGGCTTCACTCCACAAAGTTTGTTACACCGGTACGAACTTTTTTCCTGCGCATGTTTTCCTCGCTACGAGCCCAACAGGAACATGTGTGTGTGTGTGGATCCACTTCCAGCTGCAGCTTTCTCCGCCCAGACTCCTTCTCCTGCTCCTCTGCTCCTATCATCGGATGCTTTGCTCCGCCTCACAACTGACTCGGATCCCACAGAGGGGTTTTTATAGTCTCTTAACTCATGGCTGATTTGTGTTCTCTCTCCCCTGAGGATTGTCTTAATTCCCCCAAACGAGATTTCATTGCGATAATGTCCTATTTTTAATTGTATTTTCCACAGTCCAGGTCAATTCTGGTGATTGATCGCACACGGTTTAATTATCTTAACGAGACGTTAATGGCTTTTTAGCCTTGGTCCAGCTGCCCCCACGTTATTAAAGCCCACCGACCCCGGTTGATATCTGCCCCTGATCCTTTGAGTTTCCCCGGTTCAAACAACTTAGCTGACACCGGCATTAACAGCCATAATCCAGACCCACCCAGGGTTTCACATGCTTTTCCTTATTTCTTTTTTTTTCACTCGTGGGCTTTAAAGCAGCAGCACATAACTTAACAGTGGTCAACAAAATAATACAGGATGGTTAGATTCCCAAACGTGTTTTTATTCTGTAGATTGTGAGTTATGTGTGAAATCCAAAATAATGAAAGTTGAACAGTATTCAAAACTGGTCATGGTTTATAGATCAGGTTCGTAGCAGTTGATTGGAAATGGAAATGTCTCTTTGAAGAAAACTGATACTTTACAGCAATGTTATACCACATTTTCATCATATTGATATTTTAATAAATATAATCCACATATAAATATTCAAGCAGGTTTAATACTGCAGCTATAGGCTGAGATCATTGTGTTAAGAACAAAACCTCTGTTTTGTACGAAAACAGAAGTTCCATAAGAATATTGGGGGCATGTTTTACTTTTAGTTTCAGTTATCAGGCAATAACCATTCATTCAATACACTTCTCATTTGACATATAAGCATGCACACTGACCTGTAAGGAATGCAATTATGGTTGCTCAGTATAATGGCTTTTTTAGTTCCACTATTATCCTTCTGCAAGAACAGACAGACACGTATAGACAGACAGACAGAGCAACAGTAAATCATCCGATGTTTGTTTTAATGGCAGACATATGATTTATGGTTTTGTGACCATAGTAGTAATATACAACAATTTGTTGGTATTTATAAATATGTAAAGCCATATTAGCACGTGTGGTGGTTGCAACAGCAGCAGTATACTTCACAATGTGGTGTGACATAATGTGTTATATTTGAAGATTCAATATTTTATTGCCACATAACTTAGTTAACACATAACCCCCTGCCCATAAAAACATAACATTCATCTGTTGATGTTAAATCAGGTGCTGTTGAGAAAAAGGGAAGTCTTAGTTTCAATGGTCCTGTGTCTTTTCCCTGAGGGGAGATTTATAAAGAGGGGGTTAGCAGGGTGAGTTTGCATATATGAGATTTGGCTTGACACAATACGTTATGAAACAATACGATATGATATAAAATGAATCTGATACAATACGATACAGGATAACCTGAGTGGGCTTTCTCTGAAGAGGGGTACAATATAATAATGTACTAGCGTGAACAGAAGTCCTTGGATCATAAGCATTTTATATGTGGCCAAAATTACTAATTTGTGGAGCCTAATAAAAATCTTCCGTTTGGTGTCAGGACTTTTATATCATTCACATCCATGTGCCCAAAGTCATGAGGCACTCACTTCCATAGTAACTGTAATTTCTCCTTTCTGTTTTCTTGGCTGATACAAACCAGAGGCTGTTGGATAGAAAAGAAAAATAACTTTCATGGAAATCCCCATAGTTGGATGCCTTAGATAACTGCCTTTTATTGAAACATATTTAATGAGGCATGTGGAGGACAGGAACATTTTTCAAGATGTGAAATGATCTGTTATATTGCATCTATGCCCAGACCCAAACTTTGCTGAACCTAATCAGTCGATGGTTACATTTCTGTGCCACTAGATGTCACTAGATTTCCATTATCCAACAACGGGCTGCAAGTAGAGGGCGATTAAAAACTCAATATTTAAAGTGAGCTATACTTTGGATGTTTATGCATTACGTATTATATGCTTGAGTAAGGAAATTGAATAACATGAAATTTCAATATTATTATAATGATAATAAGCATAAATGATTAAAGAGTAATGAGTGACCCTTACTCTTGTGCTAGTTGATGGGAACAAATTGTCATTTATTTGATCTCACAATATAAACTAGAAGGTTTTGCATGAATTTTCAGAATTATATTAAATTAAATGTGTCCCACATTGTGATTCTTGTAGGGCGTCAGAAGCCAAGGTTGGAAACTACTGGGTTAATCTCTTACAATGGGGTTTTAAAGCATGATAACTTTTAAGTAAGGCTGACAAATATATGTAGTAAAGTAGAAAATACAATACCTAAACACACACACACAAAATCAACTATGCCATTTCAGACCGCAAATGATATAAGACAATATATATATATTAAAAAAAACAGGAGATAAAATAATACAACGTTATTTAAAAATAATGGCAAAATAGAGGATTAAAAGGCATACAAGTATCAGCAAAAAAAACTATTTAGTCAAAGCGATATAAAAAAGTTTGAGTGAGGAACAATTTTTTTTTGTTATTTATGCTCGTCAGTAGTGACGACACTCAAACCCAGATATCCGGGTTGCTAATGTCCGCGTTGAGCATGGGAAGTGTAGTTCTTAACGCTGGCATTCTGGAATGGCTTTTACGCACGCTTCCTTGCGCACACACACTGTAGTGAGCCTCACGCTGCGTATTTGACGCACGGCCGCTCCGCGCTAGCTCCTTGGAGATTCCCCCTCTTCCTTCCTGGGCTGTTTGAGGTAAACCTACACGGTCGCATCAGTGTCGCTAACACCCGGCGGAGTGAAACTACATGTACCGGGCGTTTGGCACCGATGTTGCGGACATGGAGCCGCCACGGGCAGAGCGGGGCTAGCGCCGGGGGAAGGTGACGTTAGCCACAGCACAACCCCCGGGAAGAACTTAACCGTGTCCATGGCTGTGGAAAGTTAACGCTCAAGACGAAGAACTGGGGGAAAAAGAAAAGCCGCCGAATCGCTCCCCCTCGTCCGCCGACTCGAGGTAAGAGGAACCGGGCTGGGAGTGCGGGGTTTACACGGGGGCCACGGCTGTCGAGAGCGTCTTTGTTTACGCGGAGCTCCGGCGTCTTTCTCCCCCCGCTGCGTGCCGTCTCAATGGGATTGTTGAGTGTGGCTGGCTACACTGTGTTGGCTAATGTTAGTGTCAGGCTTCTTCCACCCAGACATTGATTATGTGACAGTGGTTAGCGGTGGCAGGTCACTTAGGAACGGGGTAATACACCAATAACAACACGGAGCTCCTCTCTGATGCTGGTAGGGGGAGCCGGGGTCAGGAAGGTGTGTTTGCATGTCCAGATACCACAGGAGCACATGAATACTTCAGCAGGGTGGATGATACTGTTTATGTGGCCTGACACGTGAACTCAGCTCATATCAGCTGAAGGCTTTGGCATAAAACTAAAACCCAGGCTGGTGTGTTTACATTGAAGTTGTTAGGTTCTTCAGGGTATAGTCTCATCCCAATGCTGTCCAATCTGTCCACTGGAGAGAGAGAAAGAGAGAGATAGAGGGAGGTAAAAAAAAACAAACCAGAAGAAGCATGTGACAGTCTGGACATTTTTGGGTGGTGGAGAAATGACAACTTACAATTTACCGTGAAATCAGCTCACATCCTCCCTTTCCCTTCTTCCCCTTCTGTGTGTCCCTGGAGACTAGAAATGAAATCCAATATCGCTCCCTCCCTGCGTCCCCCCCCTTTTCTCTCTGGCTCTGACTGTGTCAGCTGCTGTTTCCCAGGGGTGCCGACTTGCATCAGGACAGGTGGCACTTGGACAGGTGGCACCCCGAACAAAGGCCTGCAGTCCTCAGACTTCAGGCCCCGGTTTATTACCTCTGGCGAGGAGGTTATGTTTTCAGTTTCACCCTCTGTCTGCTTGCTTTCATGGTTGTTTCGCATGTTTATCTGTTTGTTTGTGATGGGAAGAAACCATTAAATATCCGTGTAGAGCCAAGAATTTGTCTTATCACTTGAGATATATGCTCTCCTGAGTGCTGATCTAGTTAGTTTTTTTCGTTTTCTTCTACTTTTTTAGTGAACACATTATTGTGGTTACCCCTCTCACACAGCTACAGTATGTAGCACTTCAGTTTTATCTGCATATATTGCTTTCTTTGTTTTATGATTTCCGGGTGAATCTGATATGATTCTCATTCAAAGAAAGCTTCCTGCATAGGAACATAGGACACAATCTGCTCTTGTTGAGGAGTTTTATAACTCACACAAGTGAGTGTTCTTCTTTCCGCATGACACAGACATTCTTAACAGCTCCAGTCATCCTCTCTGGTACAGAGGTTTGACCTATAGAGTACGTCCACATCAGCTGCTATGTCACACACTGGAGGCTTTTCTCTTGAATCACAGAGCAAGTCAAGTTCCCCTAGACAAACCAGTTTCACTCTGAACCCTGTGTGCACATGATAAACCACCCTTGCAGCCACTGTGCACCTGGTTAGGCAGAGTTCCAGACAAAACGACTGGGCACACAGTCAAGCCTGCTTGAGCTGCAGCAGCATGTGTTAGTGGGGAAAAGACAACCCAGTGATTTCTAAACAACAAAGGATTCACATGTGAATATGAGTGATATTTATACTGTTCAATTAAATTATAGCAATATATCGCAATATACTTTTCATCCATATGACAAAGGTTCGATGTACAGTTTGTCAATATCACACGTAGGCATTGTGCAAGCATGGTGAGGAGTTGCAACACATAAGTGATCGACCTCATATTAAGGAAATGTTTTGCTGTTTGGTAAGTGTTTGTCTTTCTCTGCTCATAAAGATGAGTTTAAATCCCAAATCACACCAAATCTTTAAACCCTTAAAGAAATAATTATTTGACATTTATCGATATAGCAACAGATTAGAAAATCTTTATCTTGATATAATGTTTGGTATATAGTTTTTAGGTGAACACTGCAAAGTCAGTGGGAGAAGCAGAGATCAGGAATGAGGTCAGCAAAGTGATATGAAGTGGAAGGGGGAAGTTTGAGGGCTTATCTCAGTAATGGGCAGGGACAGTTGAGCAATGATGAGTGTTGCAGTCACCACTGTCTTCTGCTTAACCCTTCACTACCTCCTCTGGCAGTGGCGCTTATCAGGGAGCCAGCAGATAAACACGAGGACATGTTGGCTAGTAGACACGAGTGGGACATGAAAACGGGTTTGATTCCCAACTCTGAATCCCCCTCATCCTGTCCGACCTGTTTCTCACATGCACTGCCACTCATCACCCCGGGATCCCATTCACATTAATGAGGGAGACCTCCACCACTCCTCTCGGACTCCTGCGAGGCAAAACCCCAGCTCGCCTCTGCTCGCCGGGGCCAGTGCGCATGCGCCCTGCTGACACTCCAGTAATCCGCTGTTAGGAGGAGATTGCATCCCCCGTCCACTGCGCTCAGGCAACCAGCGAGGACGAATGAGAGCCCCCACCCCCCCATCCGGGAGAACATATCACGGGGAGGGGGAAATGGGAGAATTAGAGAACATATCGTGAGCATAACGCGCCCGGGATGGAACGAGTGATCAGTGCGCGCACCGGGATGGAGCAGTTCTGACACGGGAGAGCGGACTCGTATCCGAGAGGCGACAACGGGACCGGGGCGAGGATGTCTCCTCCTGAAAGACAACAAGGCTCAACATCCACAGCACAACACGCGGGGAACATGAGATGAAGCCGGCGGAAGATGGTGAAATCCGCGACTGAGTGCTGCCTTTCCTGGACGAGACCCCCTCGGCTATTTCCACGTTTCCTCACCCTGCATGTCGCCTTCTCGCCTGGTGCTCCCCCTGGCCTCTGTGTGGAAACGGACACAAGCCAGCTTTTTTGTTCGGGCGATATTCGAGATACGTGCTGTTCACAAGCGAGATTTAAAGCACACACGCGCATCTCTCCTCAGCGATAGGCACGCATGCAATATTCGCAGGACCCTGGAAACCCATGTGTATAGTTTGAAACCCATGTGATCCATGCGTCGGTGCCATGATAATCAGCAGAGACTAAATGTAAAACAAACCACTGGATGTTGCTGCGCAGACCTCAGCCTCAGGGTTTCCTACAAGCTGTCGATATCCGTCAAAGTGTGTACAAATGTCCCCTCTGCTCCCTCGCAGGATGATACTTGTTTCTTTTTTCGCCTGTGCTGACTTGCTGTGACAGCCTCGGGAGTCCACATTGATCCAAGCGCAAGTTGATGAACTCGACTGACTGCGCTTTGGGATCAGACAGAAATTAAGCTGCGTCTCTCAGACAGCGGAAACTGGGATCATCTCCTCGTCCTTGCTTTTTGGCAGAGCAGCCCCCCGAAACAGGGACATTCCTCTCGGGTATTCTGTCGGATGTTGCACGGACCTTGAAGATGAGCTGTAAACATGTGTGATGTTGTGGCAACGGTCTAAGTTTAGAGAGTGTAGCTGTTGGATCTTGAGTTTCTTCAGGTTCAATTCGGAAGTTCATGTGTGTTGAAATCCAAAATTGTGCAAACACCAGCAGTGGCCTCCTCGCAAGGGGTTTTTCAATCGTGATTATTTTTTTCTATCCAGTGGGAGAGAAACCGGTCAACCGCCACAGCAGCTGTTACTCGGACTGGATGTCTGAAAGATGAGACTTGGACATTAGCATACTTGTAGGCATGCCAACACCCTCCCAAGGAAATGCAGTGCATCGATTTTTCTCCTTTGCCCACATCGTAAATAACTCTGCTATAGTTCCATGCCTCTATTGATCCGGATCAGCTGTTTTTATGGACCTGGATGTTACAGTGATTTCCTGGATGCCCCCCACCCCCTTGCTTCTTGAACCTTGAGTTCTCCCCAGGTGAACTGTTAGGCTGCTGAGATGCTGAAAGACGGTGGACACACACAAAGTCCTCGTGTGCGCACCTTCCTCTGCTTTTGTTGAGCTTCTGAGCATGTGCAAAGGATAAAGGAACCAGATATGAGAGCACACAGACTGGGGGACATGTGTCGGAGGCAACGCGGGAGGAATTATGAGTGGCACCATGGAAGATGTAGTGCAGAGTGCTACAGGCTTAACGTCGACAAGAGATAGAATTATGAGCCTTTGCTGTGACAAAACTGTATTTTCTCCTCTCTGAGATCAACCGCTGAAGTGGAATCAGTGCTCTACATGTGAAATTACTTTTTCAATTGAGACCGTCTTCCTCTGTGCACTGTAGGAAATCCACCCTGCTCGGCACACTTGGCCACCTGCAAGTAACTCTAATTTCTTTGAGTACCCTCATCTTTGATTCTCTGTTGCGATGGGTTTTATTTGGATTTTTTCTAGCACCCTCAGAGTTCATGAGGAAATTTGCCGACAGGAAGTTTGCGGCAAATAGAAACACATGCTCAGTCTCGCTGGTGTTGTCCAAACAAACCCTTTAGTATCTTCTCAATCTGTCTCACACTGAAAACAACTGTGGAACCTTTTGCTCGAGGGGCAAACGAAACAAGTAGATCTATTCATCAGACTAATTTCCGATCGCTGTGGCGATGGGGAGTTCAGCCTCGTCCCTCACTGCGGAGACTGAGTCGGACCATGGCTTCAGAAGCACCCCCTACCCGTCGTCACCCCCTGTGGGCTGGCTCAGGAACAGCCACAGCAGCCCGATGTGGGGCACCACCTTCATCACACGTCAGCAGCAGCACCCGCTGCCTCATCGGGAGCGCAGGTAAGAGCCCCACCTGTTAGCAGCTGGGTGCCAGCCAACACAACTCTGTCCGTTGGGTGCAACTGGAGCAGGAGTGGCCTGGCGTGACTGGTTGAGTCACAGTGGGAATGAACAGTGGGGTTGTATTACACAGAACTGCTGTGAGTGTTAGGGAACAACTTGGTATTCTTTTAAGATCTTGTGCTGATGTTGTCATTGGCTTCAGTGTGACACTGTTAATCACTGTGCTTTATGTGAGAAACTTCCTACATTCTCTTCCACATACTTTTAAAAACACTCACTGAATATTCAGTAACCGCACAGCTATGGATCCAATCCACTGTTTCATCAAAGCTTATCTAATCACAGCCTACATTTTGATGTTTTTTCTATGATGCACCCAAAAACTTGCTAAGCCGGATTTGTAAACCGAAATCCCACCCTATTGGTTCCTCCCAGCGCAGCTGCACAGTATGTGCTACATTTTAGGGCTGTGCAGCACTGAGTGGATTGCCTGGACAGATAGATTGACCCGACCTCGGTGAGCCCAATGAAAAGCAGCCCAAGGGTAATTAGCCGATTAGTTTTTCTGTTATGCTTTTAATCAGACTTCAAGAGGCGCTTTGATTCACTTGTGTTAATTTTGCAAAATGATTAAAAACAAGAGTGGATGCATTCTCTTAAGAGTCTTTTTAAGTGATGAAGCACTGTGGTTTTGTTTAATTCAGTCAACACACATCTATTTTCCACCCACAGAAAACTTACCAGCGACTAGAGGCTGCTTAGTTTGATTGTCTGAAATTGGCGGGGGGTTTTCAGACTATATTATCTATTCATAGTTTCTCCAAGAACATAGTGTTTGGAGAAGCAGCAGCTGTGTAACTGAACAAGATTTATGTCCAGCAGAGCAAACTGTTTGTGGAAGAGAGGTGCTTTTTGTATATACTTTAGTTCTGTATTGACAGAATGAAAGGGATCTATTCAGTTACTATATCTAGAATGACTGTGCTGCAAAATCTCCTTTTTCCCCCATCATCGTAATGTCATCATAGTGAAATACCCATCAGCAGTACGCAAGAAGCTCGACTGGAAGCTTTGACAGACTATTACTACTCAAAAATGATCTTCTCAGCCGCGCTCACATAAACTTGTTAAGAAGTGTCTCCAGGTTTTCTTCCGCTTTTTGGGTCATGTCTCCCAGAACAAGAACCGGCAGTTGATATCGACCGCTTGTAGTGTATTGAAGTTGTTGCTGAGTCACTCAGGGCATCATGGTCCGGTTGTTAGTTATTGATTTTCAGAGAGACCGATCACATTTCCTCACAATGGATGCCATTATTTATTCAGCATTGGTCTCCAGTTGGGCTTTCATCTTTCTTTATTCCTGCCTGCTACTGTCAATGCTTTCCTTGCAGTTGCTCTATGTTTAACAGCTGAGGTGGACATGGTGTCCTCTGCTAAGTCTTGTAAGACTTCTAAATTATAGACAGGGCTAGCTTTAGCTCATGCTTTAACACGGTTCCATCAACTGTACCCCTACGCATGAATGAAACTCAAGTGTTGCACATACTTTTCATAAGTCATAACTTGTTTTTTATTCAACAGATTCCTCTTTTGTGTTTGTACATCTCTGTAGCAACAAGCCTCCACCGTCATCCCTCACCAATCCCACTACGCCCTCAGTCAGCTAAGCCCAAAAACACAGGCAGAAATGCCGAAAGACAACTCACGCACAATCTCTGTCTGATACTGCAAGGCAGAGAGGGACACACACACGTGTTCTGAAAAAAAAACGTTTTAGAAAGACGATGCAGCAGCACTCTGAACATGCCCTCTTATCTGCCTCCACTCCCCCTCTCTCACGCACGCACACACGCACTCACTGTCGTATGCACGCAGACACACTGCTGTGTGAGCCTAACAACGTTGGGCAAGCTTTGCTGAGCTGTGACAGAGCATGAAAAACAGAAACAACAGAGCACTATGAGCCAAGCTTAACTTCAGTCATTTTTATGCAGTTTATTCTACAACATATTGTGCAGTATAACTTTTCTTTTCCTTTTTACCTCGAGAGCAATCTTGTCCTTGGGTATTTGTTTTTCATACAGCAGTGACCCATTGACTTTGGGATTCTTCAGGTGCTCTGTATCAGTGCTGTTATTGTGATGATTCCCTAATGATAAAAAATAACACCCTCAGCAGAAAGATATTTGGTCTTATTCATAACTGTGGAACTCACTCTTTTCTCTTTTTTAATTAATAGCAGCTCAACACTGCTTTATCCCAATGGTATTATTGTTTGTGCTTCATTTCATCACGGTCCCACACTTGCAGTGTGTTACATTACACATGGCCTTGGGATTCCTAAGCCATTAAAGTCAGAGTCTGCTCTCCCCAGAGTCAATCGCAGCGTCTCTACTGTCCCAGCGTGATGGATGACGCTGTTTATTCCAGCTCCATTCCACTGGCTCTCCTCCCTTTAATTGGATTAAACTGGGTCCACTTGGATTCAACCAGCATGGTCACTGGCCGTGTTTATGTCTGAATGATTTCAGCACGTTCTCCCCTGCTAACGTCTGTCTGGCAAAGACAGGGCCGCGTCAGGACAGTCCGCACGCATGCAGAATAGAATTTGGCATGCAGGCTTTGTCTCCCAGCGTGGCTTTCTTGGAGAAAACGGAGGATGGGCGCTGCAAAATAAAATACCCTGTTGACACTGAAACTGACAGGTCTCCAGATTCCCCCACTCCTGTTGCCATGGAAATGTGTTGCATATGTTCAGTAACCTAATTTCCTTGGGCCCTAGATAACCACACATAGTAGCCTGGCACACAGAAAAAAGCATGTGCTGGCTTATTGCACTTGTTTAGGATAAGAATAACCTGCTAATTACTCATGGCACTGTTTAGGGATGTTATAAAGACATTTAGCTTGATAAACCTTATGGTAAGGGGGTGGGGGTGGGGGGGGGTTCTGCCTTAAAGGGTTAAATTTGTGTCTTGGTGACAGTAAATCTCTACCTTGGGCTGTCTGTGTTTGAAGTTCCCTCTCGGACTGAAGGCAGCACTGTGTCACCAGTGTTCCTGCCCTCCAGCTTTGGGTGCCTGCAGGAACTTGAGATTAATGGCGGCAGCACCATACCCTTGATGCCCCTGCCATCTCTGCCCCTTCTTCCTCCCCGATTTCTGAGCTTCCTGGCAGCTTCCTGTTAGCGCTTGCTTTGCACCACGCCGCCGATGTGCTGCTGAAACCCAGTCAGAGAGTTTCCTCTGTTAAAAGATGCAACTGTCTGAACCTGTCTCCACCGATGACAGATTCACTCGTCAAAAAAGAGCTCGGGTCGTGAAATATTCACCGAGGGCATAGCTAGAGGTCAGAAGCTACTGGTGTACGTTCTGTTTCTCATCCAGCCAGTGTATTCTTAGCATCTTCAGTCTGTTATTCACAAACAGTGATTGTTAGTTCAAATCTTATGTAGATAATAGTCCTGGGATATGAGGCCTTGTGTGGGGTCATGTGTGTCAGGCTCACATAAAAACATCAAATTAAAAAAAACAGCCATGAACTGTCTTGAACTAAAAAACATAACAAGCATAACCAAACTCATAAATTCTCCTGCTCGTGGGGCTGACCTGGCACATCATATTTATACAACGCCTCCCTTGTTTCGACAGAATCACACCCTTCTTGTAGCATTCCATTTTATTGATAGAGGACTATTTATGCAGCTTTAAGATGTCCTTTTATTTTAAAGCCTCAGCAATGCTTATTAAGGATCGTCTTAGCCTGAGGGAATCTTTTTCAAAGGAGCCTTTGTCTAAGTTGCTCTGTTAGTCTGCGTCAGCATCATAACATTTTATAAACCTATTCAGTCTTAATGTTCTGTCTCAAAAAGTCTCTCTTCCCATTAAATAAACATCCTACTCAGTGTCAGTTGAGCATAACTTCCCCAATTATCTTGTTGTGTTGTCGTTTGTGACTCAGACTTGACTGTTACCAATCCCCCGTACTGTTTTACTAGGTCTCAGAGTCGAAACTCTTTATCTGCTGCTAAAGTTTCGACTCCAGACACTCGTCTCAGATACATTTATAAGTCAGTGGCTCGGCTCCATAGTGTTTGTCGTAATAAATCAATTCAGGAGACCTGTCAGGGTTGATTAATAAGTCCTACTTATCATGCCATGGCATATTAGCTGGAAGGTAGAAAGATTTTTACAGTTAATCTGACCCTGATTCATCAGCTCCTTTTGAAACACAAAGAGGAATGTTTGCTCAGGGAAAATCACTTTAAAGTGAAAGACTTGCTCTGATCTCGCACGCAAGAAAAAGGCCATAATGAAGTGATAAACAAATTTCTTTTGCCATCAAACGCAGACAGACTTAAGGGCGGAGATATATTCTATAAAGTCGGTTTTCTGCATGTGATAAATCATGTTTGAAAGAGCTGATCTGATCCCAGTCACTGGTGTGCTCTTGATACAGATGCAGCAAAATTCTTCAACCATCTTTATTGTCCGATTCACACAGCACATTGGCCTTTGATAGCTGTCATTTTTAATACCATGCTCATTGTTAAACAGATTCACCAGTCCACCCATTTCCAATACTGTTATATGGGCAAATAAAAAATGGCAATAATTCGTAAAATGTTTTTAATCAAACCCTCATGACAAAGAAATGTAATTAAAGCATTTATATATATATTTTATTTTTTTTACTTTTATTGACCCTCAACATCAATCCAGCTCCATTTGTAATGTAAGAAGTAAAAGTCAACAGAAAGCAGCAGCAGTAAGGCCAGCCCTTTGGGAAGCTGACTAATGCGCTCGCAGGTGCAGATTACTGCCTGCATCTCTGTCACTTCCAGAGCTGCAGCTATTAAACAGGATCATTGTCCAGTGCACATTCGCACAGCATTTTTCTGACATAAACATTTAATAATCTCCAGGTCTACGCCTCAAGTTCTCTCCCTGCGTTCAAATAAAACTGAGCCTGTAAATATTTATCCCGGGAGTGACTCACTTTATTTGAGCGTGTTTGTGTGTGGAGCGGCTCAATCTGGAGCGAGTTCAACACAGTCAGCCTGCCGAGAGTTATCCAACTCCACAGGCCTCTCAGTAATCCCAGATAACGAATGTAGAAAAGCTTTTTGTCAGGGAATTCAAATGACCCAAATAAATTGCCACAAATTACAAATGCAGCATTGATAGGTCGAGTCTCAGTTAATCTCATTTAATCTATTAAATTATGAACTTGTGTATTCCTCAGGGAAATTAGTTTATCGTCATTAAAACAAATTGCTGATTAAGAGATAGTGAAGGAGGAAGCAATAGAAGCCGAAGAAAACTGCAAAATTATTTAAAATGATAAAAGCAATTATATGGTTTTATAATTTCTTATATAAACATTAATCTATTATCTATCTATCGTCTATCTTTTGAGTGCATTGTTAAATTAGGACGACTGAATGAAAACGTGTTTTGCGGCTCTTGCATAAAGGCAAGATCAAATGGCCCTGACTAATTAAATTACTGATTAATTCATTGATAATTCATCGGGCTTAATTGACCACATCTGAGTGTTTTAAAATCGCTCCCACCTGGAGTCTGAGACCCCCCCCCCAAATATGCAATGACTAATGATGTTGTGAACAGGGGCTGAGGCTGTGAACATATTAGCTTTCACTTCAAATTTGAATGGGTGATTTCAATTGATCCAGTAATCTTTGTATTCTCATTTATTGCAGACATTTGTTATGCTGTTGATCATAGTTCATCAGGAAAGGTTTTTTCTTACAGTATTTCTCTGCTGTCAGCAGGTTGTACGGTACAATTCCCTTTCAAAGAGTCATATGAAATGTACGGACGAGCCCGGCCCAGCTCAGCATGGCTTGGTTACATTATTAATTAGGAGCAGTTCACTTCACCACGCTCTGTGTCTGTTCAGCCATTTAGCTCAAGTTTGAATTACTGGGAATATACTTTTAATCATACAAGTGCACACCTTGTGGTCACTTTGGGGTTTCGCTTGCAGCAGATTTGTCTTGGCACGTACTTTGTGGTTTTCAGTATAACACACACACTCGAGCTGTAATGTGTGTGTACCAGCACCTAGTAACAGGTGGGTCTGTTTTGTATCTCTCAGCTATGGTGTCATATGAAGGAAGTAGCAACGCATAGACTTGATGAGAAATGGATTTGTAATATAATTGTTATTTATTATTTGTCGAATGGATAATTTAGAGTATATCATGAAACAGTATGTTGGAATATCATTCCTATTCGTATTGTTTTTAGGCTCAGAGAACCATTGTGTCTTACTTATTTCCTAAGCACAGCTAGACACAAGATAAACTGTCATGGAAACCCTGTGTTACACACTTTTTTTTTACTTATGATTACTATAAACAAATTGTGTGTAGCTTGTATATGATAGTCTCAGATTTTGAGGGAAAGCCGCCACACACTGACTCCCCTGCTCACATCTCTCTTTCTCTCTCTCCTACATTTACACAAGCTCAGCTGACGTCTGTGACCCGCTACCGTTTAAACTTGGATTTGTTTGAAATGACGCCACAGTAACAACACTGATCACCACATAATGACCAGCAATTTTCTTAAATGAGTAAAACCTTCCTAGCTGCACACACTCTGCTCTCTCTCTCTCTCTCTCTCTCTCTCTCTCTCTCTCTCTCTGTCTCTCTCTGTCTCTCTCTCTCTCTCTCTCTCTCTCTCTCTCTCTCTCTCTCTCTCTCTCTCTCTCTCTCTCTCTCTCTCTCTCTCTCTCTCTCTGTGTCACAAAAAGAGAGTCATCAGTCACATGGAAATTCAGACTGGGTAATTAATTTTTACTGGTTAAGGAGGAGCCTTGTCAACAATACCATCTGGTCGATACTTGTTTTTTGTGTTGAATGAGTAAAGCAGAAACTCTGTGCCCCTGATGGCCAAGGCGGGTACCACACTTCCCCCTCGGGCCCTGGGCTCAGAGCCAGCCTGGGAAAGGCAGTGCTAATGACTGTCGCACAAAGGTCAGATGTCTCACAGCTAGGCAGGGAGAAACTGGGGAGACTCAGCTCACTTGATCCCGAAACCAGGTTCAGCTTGTGGAGTGAATTCAAGTAGCCAGCCGAAGGTGGCACCTAGACTACCAACAGTGCCTTTGTAGATTTATCTCAGTCTTTTACATTTCTTACAGTCTTACTGACCCATATTAGGTCCTGGCTCTTCTACACACATCTTTATGCTCTCCACTTGAAAAGTAGCCAGGGGTCACCGATGTTCTTGCTTAAGTGAATATTGAACTAGGAGCAGGTTCCTTATTGGCAGCAGTCTGCATTGAGGACCTTATTGCAAAAATATGGGTTTTGTAGAGGTGAGGTCTCTCTCTCTCTCTCTCTCTCTCTCTCTCTCTACTCTCTCTCTCTCTCTCTCTCTCTCTCTCTCTCTCTCTCTCTCTCTCTCTCCCTCTCCCTCTCCCTCTCTCTCCCTCAGTCTCTTCTCTCTCTCTGTCTCTCTCTCCCTCAGTCTCTTCTCTCTCTGTGTCCCTCTGTCCCTCTCTCTCCACTGTAAGCTGTTGGCCTGCTTCCCAGCTCCATTGAACACAGGGCCAAGGACAAAAGGTGTGTGTTTGTGTATTTTGTGGATCTCTGTGTAACTCTCTGGATGTTTATGTGAATATGTATGCACTCTTGTGAGTGGAGCATGTACAAGGAAAGCATCCTTTTAAGTAGGGTCCAGGGATCACAGGCAATAGTGGGTCATCCTCTGCTGCAGGCATGTACTGTACATACAAAGGTTTGTGTGTGTGTGTGTGTGTGTCTGTCTCTATATAAAGATGAACGACACGTCTCCACTTCCTCCAACTATCCAGAAATGGAGCTAAAATATCTTGGAGACAAATGCCGCCATCTTGCACTTTTGGATTCTTAGCAGTAGGGAGCTTAATATTTTACCCTGAGTTTAATGACTTCACTACTTGAACATACATCATTTATTTGACATGTACTTTGACTTTTTCAGCCACCAGGAGGCGATCAGGTAGATGATCATCATGTGTTGCTTTCATTTGATAAGCGCGATGCCGACAACTGAAAATTTGATATATTTAAGCCAGGTATTAGAATTTCCTGGAGAGGCCGATTACTTCATTGAGCAGCTCTTAGAACTGCTGCTGCAGACAGAAACATAATGAATTTACAATCCCCGGTGCTCCGGAGTGAACCAAATCAATTGCTGTGACAAAGTCTCTGTGCGGCTGACACCATGACTTTGCTCTCTCGCTGGAGATGAAAGAGGCCTGACAGTTATGAAAATGGCCACAGGGAAGTACCTTTCATCAAACATGAGGTGTTGGCACTTGTTGTTGTTGTTGTCATTGCTGTTTGAAGGCCTCAGAAGAACCAAGCACAGCGTGAACATGTGCAATCAACACCAGGGCTGTCACTCAAGTCAAACACATTTAACTAAACCGCTGAGTGGGTGGAGTTGTGTTTTAGTCTGAGGCAACACTAAAGGTTTTTGAAGATAGACTAAATATTTTCAGTGCATAAGGAAAATATTGTTTTTGGCAAACAATTTTGATGCAACTCGTATTCTCGCACAGGGACTGATGCTGCATCAACACCCCCTCTATGTTAATTTTTAAGGTTAAGGGCCCTTGCAAATTCCACACTACCATGGGGACATGACAGCTATTGCTGCTGGATGAAAGCAAAACAAAGCGCTAAATACTGATCTCTTAGTTTTTGTGTGTCTGCATACAAATTGTGTTTTTCTAAATTTTTCATCATTACCATTAGAGGGCTTACTCTCATATAGGGCCCTGGTTTATGTTGGAGTGCTGACTTCAGCCCACGGGACTGAATGCAGTACTAATGACATAAAGCACTGGGACTTTTACTTCCATACTTTTGCTGCCTCGGGGTACAGGACAAATGTGGCAGAAATGTAGTTGGACAATAAACCAAGTAACTATGCTTGTTTGTCAATAAATAAATATAGCAACATGCCTGCACACACTTAGTGGTAAGAGCCTACAGACTCTTAGTCACCCTTAGAGACACATTAGAGTCCCTTCCTGCTGCCATTCTCCTCCTTGCCTTTGGGATGAGAGTTGACGAGTGTAGTGGAGCTGGGAGCAAGAGCTTTTCTGTGAGAGGTCCCCCTGGGTTCTGGGCATTGGCCTGGTTTAAAAAGGTTTAATGGAGTTGAACTAAGGGAAATCAGTTGTTCTGGACACATGGTGCAGCAGTGGAGGAGAGCAATTGGGCCACACAACCAGCATGTCTCTCCTATACTGTGGCAGAAATCTATGTCCTAGAATCTGAGAATGTTTTCATAGAAAAATAGGCTTGTTTTCACAGCACGTATTGACAATTTACAAATAGCCACAAACCACTGCTTTCCGCATAAAAGCCTTTGTAGAAAGCACCTCTGCATGTGGGCATATCTCTAACCATAGAATACAGACAGATAAATGTGACCAGTTCCACACGCTCTGTGGGTAGCATCTTCGCCACTGGGATCAATAAAAAGGAGCATCGTGGTATTCCAGCTCTTAGCACCTTCCCCTCTGCTACCCTACAATCCCCACAGTACCTCCTCTGTGTTGGTGTTCACACATGAGCAGCTTGAGCGACTGTGACATTTTTATGGGTTTGTCCAGACGGCAACCGCGTCCGTCCCTTGGGGCCAGCCCTCTCCAAACCCACCCTCCCAACCCCTTGTACTTTGGAGGTATCCAACTGTGCTGCTTCCCCCCCAAAAGGCTTAGATATACCCACTATCAATAAGTTGGATTGACTGAACTGCAGCCACACGTAATGAACTACATGCAGGTCAATTCAGAACAACACTGTTGGAGGTTATTATGTCCAACGGGTGGAAATCCCTTTACACTGCTGAAGATCTGTAAGGTGTTAACAGTCGATGTTTTTGGATTAATTAAAATTCAACAGTATGAATGGTTTGTAATTTCAACAACCCCCGAAGTCCAGAGTTCTGCTTATTCAATTCACCCATCCCTTCAACCTTAATTTATAAATTCACTAGGGCATTGGGTTGACGTGACCTTAAGTAACGCCAGTCTACCCTGCATTAACATTCACTCAGAAAACGGGAGATGGGTGCTTAAGTGAAGCTAGAGCATCAAGAGGTCCTGTGTTTTTTTTTCAGTCTAATAAGTGTCAGTCAGGAGTACTCAATGAACTCTCGCTGCCTCTCCCTACCTCTCCTCTCCTCTCCGTGTGCTGTCTTCCTAGCTCTAATCATGTGGCCATTGTGTATGGATTTACAGCCCTCACTGCCCCCAGGAGGGAGATTTGATTTTTCCCCTGCACTGGCTAATCTTTCCCTCTCACACTCTATTTTTCTTTTCTAATTCTGTCTTTCTCCCCTCCTCTCGCAGTCCCAGTGATATTTTTGCTGTCTTGTCTGTCGATTATCACCATGAGTTGACTTGAAGCATGTTTTCATCCTTGGGGGTTCTTCATAATTTTTAATTTGTCACTCTTCCGGATGCCATCTTACTTTCCTTTTTTTTTACTTTGCTCCTAAATTTCTCCACCGACACTTTATTCAAACAGAATACTAACTGAAGTTGCTGAAATGATTGAGCACTGCCACACTCGATATGCATGTTATATTACTGTGCAAAAGTAGGTAAAACTGTTATGAATTTGTTTTGACTCATTGTCTCCTTTTTTTTCAGCCACTCTCACTCTCCTGGCTCCATGGCAGCGGCGGTGCGAGGCAGTGACTGGTCGTGTGGACGCTGTACATTCTTGAATGCCGGCGCAGCACCTCGCTGTTCCATTTGTGAGGCCCCACGCCAGAAGCCTGACCTTAACCAGATCCTGCGGCTGAGCAGCACAGAGGAGCATCGCTGGGCCTGCCCCCGCTGTACCCTTAACAATCCCCAGGGATCTGGAGCCTGCTCTGTCTGTGGCTTTGGACCATCCCCTGCCACTAACACACCCCCTACCACCACCATAGCCGCTACCACCAATGGCCTGCCTTCTGCTCCGCCCGAACCTCCAACACCAATTCTCCTTCCCACAGTCCTGCTTGAGCCCCAGGGGCAGCAACCAGCTAAGGAGGAAGTGCTACGACGGTCCGAGAGTAATGGAGAGGTGGGCAGCCTGGAGGTGCATCTCTCGGGCTGGGCTTGCCCTCGATGCACACTCCACAACACTCCTGTGGCTCTGTCGTGCTCGGCCTGTGGTGGCCCCAGGAAACTGTCTTTGCCTAAAATCCCCCCAGAGGCACTAGTGGTGCCTGAAGTGCGCACACCTGTGCTGGGATTTCCAGTTCACACAGCAGGGACTTCCCCACTACTCATAGACCTAACAGATGATTCTCCCCCACCCCCTCCCTGTGATCCTCAAGAACCTGTGTCCTCACAGTCCATCTCCTCCCCCTTTACTTCTTTCACTTCCCTCCAGAATAACCCAGTGCCCCGAAGCAGAAGAGAGGTGCCCCCTTCAGGGCGCCCACCGAACGCAGGCACCAACACCCCAAGTCCCACTTCCCCGTTAACGGCCACTGCGCCACCCCAGCCAGGCCCACAGCGGCCAGCCAAGCCCAAACATGCCCAACCCCAGGAACCCTCCTACCCCAACAAGCGCCTCAGTATCTTGGATGAAGAAGATGCTCAGCACCACCCACTGACTCCACACCTTCCTGTTGCATCCACAGCTGCCCCCACCTGGAAGTGCCCGAGTTGTTCTTTGCCCAATCCAGGTAACTCATCAAAGTGTGAGGCCTGCCGATCATCACGGGCAGGCGCTGACCTCATTGACCTTGTTGGCTGCGAAACGGTACGATTTACTCCAGCTAGCCCCTCCAGCCCAGACTTCAGCACCTGGGCCTGTTCCAAGTGCACCCTGCGCAATCCTACAGGGGCGCCTAAGTGCTCAGCCTGTGGTTCTTCCAAGCTGCATGGCTTTCAGGAACAGCAGGTGCCCATGACCCGCTGCTGTGCACACTGTGGCCTCCCAACGGGGGCTGGTACGGCATCTTGTTCTTGCACACCTTCATCCTCTTCAGGTCATAAAACACGGAAACTGGCCCGGGGCTACCCTTCCTCCTCCCCTGCTATTGCTCCTTCAAATTCCACTTCCTCGTCCACCTTATCGAGCCTTCAAGAGAAGATAGGACAGTGGAGCTGCCCGGCATGTACGCTGCTCAACGACATCAAGGCCAAGAACTGTGCAGCGTGCCACACACCCCAGCAGTACCTCACCCTGCGCAAAGTGATGAAGCCTCTGAAGAGGAGGGAGAGCATGCATGTCGAGGCTCGTCGACGAAATGATGAAGGCGAGGCCAAGGAGCTTTTGGAGAACATTGTCAGCTTCTGCAGAGAGGTAAGAGTAACTAAACTACTAATGTCAAATGGCTCAACAGTGACACATGTTTTGGACTTAAATTGACTGTTTTACTACTTGAATTCATAAGATCATGCTTAAAGCTGGAAGGTTTTGTCTTTTCCAGTGCACTTCTTATCTAAGGGTGAGCAACTAAACCCTTGTCCGACTTGGTCATTTGTTGTCCTGCAACTATGAGCTCTTGATATGTCAGCGTTACCTTTTCGTTGTGTTGAGTTTTCCTTGATGTCTTTGATAACCTTGCTTATTTCAATGTGTAATGCATCACAGGGTGCACATTGCCTTGCACAGTACAGCTCCTTCATTTTAATTCCTCTTTTTTGTTACGGCTCTGGCTTTGTTCCCACTCCCTCAATCTGTCTAATTTCAGAGAAATGCTAATAGGCTTTGTCATTGCCTCTGTTTCCACTTGCTTTGTTAGCTGGGTTTAAACGACCAGTGGGTGAATCTTGGCCACCTGCATGAGCTGCAGATACTGAGCTTCTCATTTCTCTAGCCAGACTATAGCCCGCCCTCATTCTGAAAGAAGTCCCTAAGCAAAATACTGCAATACTCTGTTGCAGAACTGTAACTTCTGTCTTGGGGGTCCAGCTTTATTTGTTCTGAATAGTTTGCGTCAGATGCTCTATTAGCTACTCTCAGTTGACTCCCACCACAACTTGGAGTTCTTATTTAGGAAAACATTGGGCGGCTAAATGAAATACATTTCTTTGTATCAACAGACCTGCCTGTTAGACATAAAACCACATTTGATCATTCTGAATGTAATTTCCATTTTAATGTGAACTTCACACTTTCAATTTGTGAAGTTATTAAAACGACAGAACTGTGGTTGTTGTTAAAAGCTCCTTTTTATATCAATACACACCCTGAAACAGAACATTATCATTATGGTGAATAATAAAACTAGATCAACAGTATTGAAAAAGCTAATGATGTTATGCTTTTGTAATTCAAGGCTTGTCTGTTGTCATAACGACCCTAATGAACAATAATAATGCCCAAAGAGGACGAAAGGTCAATTGTGGCGTTCATCCGTCACGGTAGTTCGGAGACATGGAGACGTCTCGCCTAGCTACTGTAGCTAAGATGGGACAACCTTTATTTTGCTCCTCTGTATCACACCACTTCAGGCTCACTTTGTTTCTGCAGCCCTTTGATAAGCCTCTAGTGTGTTGTCATGGATATGCTACTCAGAGCTGTCACAAAGGCTCATTTGTTAAGACCTATGCTAATGAGACAAATCTGATTGAACGAGTTAAACCTCAGAAAAATGCAGAATCCAAGAACTATTAGATTCAGGAAATTTTTATTCCAGCAGCAGATACATTTTTCTGAATTTCCTCGGGTGATGCGTTCCCATTTTCCGCACCGCCATTGCACCTATCATGCCATGTTTACAATAGCATGGAGTGAGCTTTAGAATGCATAATTTATGTCTTCTTTGAAAGTCGCAGGGCTCACTGCTGTTAGTGTGGGAGGGAAGTTGGCTTAGTAGGAAGGAAGGATATCGGAGAGATCTCATCTCCACCTTTCCCTTTCCCTAATTTGAGACCGACATTTAAAATACTCGTTCATTTTATCATCTTTCCCTTTTTTCTCAAAATATTTCAGGCCTCCATCTCTGCCCCCTCTGCTCTCTTCAAAGTCCTTTCCCCTTTTCATCTCCTTTTTATCCCATCTCCTTCATCACATATATCCCCACAAGCTCATCCTGTGTTTTTCTCTTCCTCTCTGCTAATATCTCAAAATATGCTTTTCCCCCATTGCCACCCACTGTACCCTCTCTGCCCCCACCCCACCCTCTCCACACGACTGCACTCAATTCAACAGTGTGGCAGATAATGTGTGTGTTTGTGTGTGTGTGTGTGCTAAGGTGAACACAGGGCTCTTCTATTTTTAGCAGCAGAGCTAGAGAGGAGAGGAGCAGAAACGATCCGCTTGCATATAGTGAATGAAATCTCTAACAGAATCAACCGCTGCAGCTCAGTTTTAGGGGTCAAAGATCTGAAGGGGGCTAAAATTGTTAAGTAAGAGGCTCTAGTCTGTCGTATCCATCTCTGTCAAAGCATTAACACTTGGCAAGCACTGAAAACACCAGCGGTGAAAATGTAATTATGATAAAAGCTTTCGGTTTACCCTGTTAAGGCATGTGGGCAGTCCATTCACACAAACACAGCGAGCGTGTCCGAGGGTACCTCTCTATTTGTTTAGTTCAAATTTTCTTCCTCGACTCGTTGCATTATAGAAAATGGTGCCGCTGATGAAAATGACTGTAGAAGTTACAGCAGAGTTTGTCCAGATTGCAACAATCAATAAGGAGCAAAATCAAAAATGAAGCTGGACTTGTAGTGGAAGAAACTGGAGAAATATTATTCTCTCTTCACCTGAGGGCCTCGTTGCTTTTCTACTCTCCTTGATTGGTTTTGAGAGTAAGAGGTGTTTGCGCTTGATGCCAGTGCCCCAGAGCGTGTCCGCTTACTCCCGGTGCCAAGCGAGTAAATGCTACTAAGAGCCATCAGCGCCGCTTGTGAACTGTAAAACCCTGCATGGCTGGAGCTCGTGCCTCTGTTCCCTCTCCATGTCACCCTCAGAGGGATGCAACAAGGAGACGCCACATGGCAACAGATTCACTTTGATTTGATTTATTTATCTCCTCAACGCCGCTCTCTGTAACCACTTCTGTCATTTGATTTTGTGCCACACTTTGGATTGTGTCTGGGGTTTTTTGGTTGACATGTTTGGATTGTAAGTTGTGACTGCCTGCAGTGACAGGCTTTCACAGACTGTGACAGCCGTGTACTTGCCAGGCTGTTCTGGGATGCCTTTGTTTTGAGTTTATTAAGTGTAGCACTCTGAAATCCGGCTCTATGGTTCCTTGTCACCACGTTTTTTTGGTTGAGATCAATATGTTGTCTGGGAGATGTAAATGTCTAGCTACAAGCTTACACTCCTCAAAAAAGCATTGTCTGGCTGCCAGTTGTGTGTATTCTGGGAGATGGCATGGAGGCAGCAGGTTTTCTGAGCTCAGCAGTGAATTGGCTGATTGCTGTCTCGGGTTTGCGTGCTGGCATGTGCCCAGCGAACGACTCAGAGTTGGCAGCACCAGGTTCTCGGTCAGCTAGATTTACACTAAGAGACATCACATTGCAACCTCAATAACAGAATTGTTTTCGTGTTCGTATTTCATTAAAACTCCTTACACAAACACAAAGTATTGCTGATAACATCCCAGCTTGTATAGGTTATATGTTCATTAAAGACTTTTATATCCATATTACATACTTACATATGTTTTTAACATTTTATCTTTCTTATTGATCGTATATAAAAAAGATATCAGGAAAAGGACAAGACTTCAGTTAGAAAGCAGCTTATAAGTGACATCAGATTGAAGTGTATTCTCTGTTTGTGCCCACCTTTGATAGCCATGACTCCCTCTCCTCCTCTGTGGAAAATCCCTGGGACCATACAATAAAAGCAGGCACAAGGGGTCAAACTTAAGCCAGTGAACTACAGACTCTGTAAGCTACACAGAGACCTTGGAGGATCAGGGTGGCGGGGCTGCGTTGAAGTGATTCTGCCTGGTAGCTAACGCTGCATCCCGGGCTACGGAATTGGATTGTGTGGGATGGGGACTAATCAATTCGCCGCACTGTGAGCCACCAGTGAGGTGCCCACATTACAGCCCCTGCCTGCCTCGCAGAGCCACTGGCAGAGCCCACTTCTCACGCCACAAATGGGAAACCGGATAGGGTTGTGTGTGTGGCGGTTTGCCCTCTCAGGTTTATACAGGAGAGTTTAAGATGAGCAGATAGTGTGACGGATAAGGTGTCGGGATCTGTTTATGTATTAATGTAGTCCAGGTCCTGTGTACAGTAGCCAGGCAGTGTTAAAATACAGTCTGTCATGTTAAACTCTTGGTGCTATTCAGAAAGTGAGGTGCTTTGAAGGTTTGGAAGTGATGTGCACATGTGTCCTTTATCCTGGCAGGCACACTGCTCCACAGCTGGTGTGCTGCTGTGCACATGTGGGATGCCACGCTCACAGTGGAAGTGAAACCTCCTGTCACATGAATATATTTTGGAGTTTGTCCTTGTTCAGCCCAGAAGCCAGGGCTTGTGTGTCATGTAGGGCCCTGCATTAATCCTCATCCACCTGCAGACTTCTTCAAATGAGAAGGTTTGAGATTAACCATCACTTCTTGGAGGCTGCATTAGCCATTTAAGAAGTTTTTCTCATATGCTCTCACCTTTGGGGATCAATTTACTTTTGGTTCTTAGATAAGCTGTCTTCTTCTAACTATCTAAAGTAACTTTTTTTTACTCTCCCCCTCTCTCCTCCACCCCGTCTCCCTATTCTCCCCTTTTTTTCAGAACACTGTGAACTTTGTGGATGACAGTTTCCCCCCGGGACCTCGCTCCGTGGGCTTCCCCGAAGGCGACAGCGTCCAGCAGCGAATCAAAAAGTGGCTGCGCCCTCACGAGATCAACTGCAGCAACTTCAAAGACCGGAGCGTCAAATGGTCCGTCTTCCGCACGCCGCGGCCCTCTGACATCCTGCAAGGCTTGCTCGGAAACTGCTGGTGAGCTGTCACAGACTGACACTAATGAACCTAGATAACTAGAATGATCTAGAGACAGACCAAGGAAATTTGTCCTGATTAATGCTTTGACCCAGGACAAACAAGAATAGCCGAAAATCCCCAAAGTAAAAGGCGATTTCTCATTCCCCCTCAGTCTCTGCGAAAGGTCACAGGAATATAAAACCGAAGACAGATACCACTTCAAGTCTGTGTGGGTTTTGTCTTTGTCTGTTTTCGATGAATAACGCAGCCTGAAGCCAGGAGAGGGAGTGAGATGGAGACAGTGACAAAGAGGCAGTGAAACAATAAGTCGAGAGAGAAAAAAGAAAATGAAAAATCTGGAGCAGAGAAAAATAAAGGGGGCACAGATTAAATGGAAGAGGAAGCAGGTTGGAGTTAGACAGATGTACAGATACACCTGACAGGGAGATTATTCACGGGAGCGTGGGTCCGGACACATGCTTTATATCCCTGCCCTTGTTCTGTGTGTCCTTCGGGATGCTTGTGAGTGTGTGTGTGTGTGTGTGTGTATATGTGTTACCATCTTCCTCCGCACACACAACAAAGAGCAGTCAATCACAAAGTTGTCCCAATACAACTTCTCGCTTCATCACCAGCACACACAGCTTACCAAAAAATAACCCTCCCGAGAACCGAATCCTCTCACTCGCGACAGGATGTAACCCAAATTCTTCCTCTCAGGCTGAGTCTCCCTCACTCTTACTCTCCAGAATACACACACCGACACACTTGTCCTAATAAACCAGCCGACATCCCGTTAGCCAGCCAGCCATCCAGTCAATGACAGCAGAAACAGAAATACTGCCAGTCACCCATGTCCATGTCCTTGGCTGCAATACAAGCCGGTATTAAGAGTCACATTATGACACAAATAATTGGATTTTCATTTGATTCTGCGGCGACAATTGGGGTTTTCATCTACGGCAGAATGAGTCGCCACTTAAACAAATAGAATATAGCTTTAATAATACAAATTTCCAGCCTTGAAAAAAAGAGTTTCAGCCTTTAAATGGCTGCGGTATTAACACACAGTGACAAGTGGATGGAAAGAGATCTTGTTTTCTTCTTTGAATACAGCGACAGTGTTACCATTGGCAGACGTATCGCATTTAAAGTGTATCTGTGTGGTTAATAAAGGAGTCCAAATTAGCAATGAGTCAGCAGCAAGCAAAACTATCCTTCAGTTCATTGTCCCAAACACTCCACTGTTTTCATCAGTGCTGTATGATCTCTTTTTTCACGTTTGAAAGGTTAACTAATTTTCACTTTCAAAATATATTCCTTTTAAGTGGGATCCTTGTGTCCCCAGCTGTGTGTCTTCTTTTTTGGTGAAGGAATTACCATTTTTTGATCAAGCTGTATTTATGATTAACTAATTTCTCATGCCAGCTCATTAGGCAGGGCGGTTTGTCTTTGCTGCAGGGTGAATTAACAGTAATGGGGGAGGTAACCAGAAGGCACCGAAGCTTGACTCATCAAATGAAATGGATTTTCAATGAGGGAAAATTATGTTAAAAAACAAATTCACAACGGCTCAAGGCACCTTAAGGAGAAGTTTGTTTTAATTCCACATTCAGACACTGCTATTCTAAATTAGCCTTACCCCTGCCTGTCGTTTTGACAAAACAGAGCGTCCAATCACCTGTCCGCCATGATCAGCTGATCATTGATGTCTTTCCTTCTCCACCCGTCTCAGTGCTTTATTAACATCATCTTTGTCTCACTCGCACATCCTCTCATTTCCCCATCTCTCCGTCCTCATCCAACTATTCATTTTCCAGTTCATTGAGTATTTTTCTCTCTTCAGGTTCCTGAGTGCGCTGGCGGTGCTGGCTGAGCGCCCAGAGCTGGTGGAGAGGGTAATGATCACCAGGACCATCTGCCCAGAGGGGGCCTACCAGGTTCGGCTGTGTAAAGACGGGACGTGGACGACGGTGCTGGTGGACGACATGCTGCCCTGTGACGATTATGGCTACCTCCTCTTCTCCCAGGTCAGAATCAAAGAGGGCTCTGATGAATCTTGTAGGGAGGCAGAGTTAGTGTCAGAGTGTCTACACGGACGCTAGGCATAGAGGGGTAGAAGAGTTCAAGTTTATTTTTGTCTGAGAGAGTAGAACAGGGGACCAGAAAATCATACTGATGCGTACAGACATGAATGGTTAATTTTGTATTCACTCTTGCACTATTGTGACCCTTTCAAGGTAACAAAACAGGAAGTGGATGCTTGCCCGATTATAAACTATTTGGTTCTTCTGCAAACAGGGCACAAAGAAGCCACCTTCACTTCCTCCATTATTGCTGCTTTAGAAAATGAAATATTAACCTCTTAATATTTCATTTTCTAGCTAATTCATTATCTGGCTTTTTATCACAAGCATTTCTCAGAGGACTCCTCAGTAAAGGAATACATGTGGAGGTCTAATCAATCAACAGTCACAAAAAGTACTGCATTACGCAACAAACGAAGCACAAGGTAAAAAGAACTAACCACAGATAGATGCTGGAGAGAGTTAAACATGATGCCTTCTCGACTTATCTTGTTGAGAAAAAAAAGAACAAACGTTTGATCGGCCAGATCAGAGTAAGTTCCTCCACCACAATGACTGAAAAAGTATGAAATGTTTCTTCAAAGCTGTCAAAGAACTGTGAAGTTGATGGAGCTGATAAGATAACAAAAACGCAGAGTATGAGAGGTTACGAGTGGGCTCCCATGTTCAGTAACCTTGAAACGAGCCTCACAGCAAACACAGCTTCCTGTGATAAGTTCATCTCTCTCAGTGAACCACATTTTGGCTTGCGGATGACTAAATGTTTCTTATTTCCCATCCTCGCAGGCCCAAAGGAAGCAGCTATGGGTGGCGCTGATCGAGAAGGCCCTGGCCAAGCTCCACGGCTCCTACTTTGCCCTGCAGGCAGGGCGCGCCATCGAGGGCTTAGCCACGCTGACCGGAGCTCCGTGCGACTCGCTCATGCTCCAGGTCAGCTCCACCAACCCCCGGGAGGAACCAATCGACACAGACCTCATCTGGGCCAAGATGCTCAGCTCCAAAGAGGCCGGGTAAGAAAGGGGAATGTTTTCTTTGCTGGTGTTGCTTTTCACATAATCCCCTTCCTTTTTCAAACAGTTTTAACAACAGAATACTTAAATAAAGTACGTATGCAGTAAGTATAATCATGTTCTGCGCAGTTAACAGTTAAAATAATAAGCAATCAATTTGAAAAGACTCTGGATCAGTTCTCATAATCATAACTATGACCAGTGAGGTAATACAAAGCTCATTTGCAGCAAATGCCAGTAATGAGTGAGGTTTGTTAATCAGGACTGTGATATGTGAGCTTTCAAAGCAACGAGACACAAGAGCTGAAAAGAGGCCAAATCATCTGTGGCCAAACAACCATCTGTCAGAAAACCTGCTGTATGTTACGTACCAATGGAGAACAGTCTGAAATATATCTACAAATTCCAATTATTAGACACATAGGCATATTAATGATATTTGTTCCAAGCTAATATTGTTTATGTCTGATTTAGTGTATTGTTGTCCAACTTGGCACAGAAAAGGATAGAGATTTAATAAGGGAAGAAATTATAAACACAATTGACTATACAACACAGAAAAACAATAGTTTGCTCTGACATTTAAAAAACTTTTTACAGTCACTTATTTACCTCTATTCCTTGGTTTTTTACATTATGTTTGCTAACGACATTGGAGTGAAGCCTACATCTTACACATTTTGTCCTTGTCTTTTAGATTTCTGATGGGTGCATCATGTGGAGGAGGCAACATGAAGGTAGACGATGTTGTCTACGAGTCTCTGGGTCTGCGGCCTCGACATGCCTACTCCATCTTGGACGTCCGAGATGTCCAGGGTTACAGGTATGGACGGGCTCTCTGAGTTCCGGATTGTTTTATTTCCCTTCTTACCTGTAATTGTATTCTATATTGAAGAGGTTAAAGGGAAACTTAAAATTCAGTGCGGACATTTCTTTGGGGAGTTTTTGTTTTAATATATTTAAACCATTCACAATTATCTTATGCGGTGAGGGTTCCCCTGAAAGTGTTATACACTGTCAAAGAAATGTCACAAACAGTAAGATGTATGTTGACTGCCATTAAAATGTTCAGCATACAGTAAACAACTAGGTGGTTGCTCTCACTTTGAAGGGGAGGAGAGGAGAATGTTGGCATATATCCACAGTCTATATCGAGACAGTCAGACTAGTCTACGTATGACCTTGACGTATACAGCTCATTCACTTAAACAGAACACTGTGGTCAGCTTTTAGTACAGAGGAGGAGCTATTCAGTAATAATTCTGTTTCCACGTTTATTACCAGGACTTTGGCAGCCTGCCATAGTGCCATTTGTCCCACTACACTTTCCTAATGATCCTCTAACAAACAGAGTCAGAGGTGCCGTCAGCTGCATGGGGAGAAATCCTGCTGCGTCGTTGAACATTTAAAAACATCCATTAAGTTTTTACTGTCCTCAGCATGCAGGCAAACCTCAGCATAATACCTGCCCTCGCAGTGTACCTGGTTGTGTATCACAGGGTACTGCAGGAATGTTCACATAATCAGCCTCACACCAACAGGGGGGCCCTGCCTCAGCCACTGCCACACATATAATTCTCTGGGAAGCACTGTTGTATTTAAATCAGCTCACTTTACTACTCTGAAGTCAGCATCTATGATGGTAATGAAATGTTTTGAATTCGCTCCAGCTCTGATTCGTGCCTCTGGCTGTTTCTTTGTAGCAACAGTGATTTGTTATATCATTTCAGAGTCATATGATTTCTCTGAGACAACATTAAGATTATGAAAACTGATGGCCGTAACATAAGTCTGCAAATCACTGAACGTTATCTGGGAGGGTTGTGGGTTTCAAGAAATATTGAGGATGTTGTTTAAGGAAATATAACTCAATTAGGAATACATGGTGAGAATGGTGAAAATACTCATTTATCAGTTATCTTAAGGCTGAAACATCATCTTCAATTCCCCCCTTTCCTTCAGCTGCATCTCCTCTGATGTAGATTTTATAGACAGAACCAGAGTATTTATCAAAAGAAGCTGCCTTACATCTTGCCCAACTTCCCGTCCTGTATTCTCAATTAAAAGCATATTCTCAAACAAATTATGGATTATATATAATCGATATTATTGAAAAGTTACCTTATGTTTACAATTTATTGAGCAGATCATTTTTTTAAAACCTAATTATTGAATGACAGGTAAATGGGGACGGTGATTTGATGCCAGCAGAGAACAGGGACACACCAGCTCACTTTGATAACATTGATCAGGGCAGCATTGTGAGTTCCCACAATGGAGGCTTCTTCTGTCCCGACTGCAGGAGGAAGTTGAGAGTAGCCGTAAATCCTAGAAGCAATTTGCTCAAGAGCCACAGCCGCACACACAGCCACTTTAATTTGCTGCCATAAAGCAATCGGAGCGGAAGCGGCTGATCTAAAATGAATTGGAGACCTCGTGCTTGGATCCGAGAAGATGAAAAGCAGCTTGGAAACAGTGATTCACCTGAACTTTTTTGGGGGAAAGTTTTGGCTCTCCAATATGGCTTCCCATAACACCTTTTGCACTGTAGGGAGGAGGCGGTAAAATGAAATAGGTTGTTAAAAAGTGGGCAACCATCCATGAGAGGAGCTGCAGGGGTGAGGATGCTGTGTTGACCAAAGCTGCCGTCGCTTAAATTGGATCTTGTATTTGGCTCCCCCTGGCTGACACTCTCTGTTTTAGGCTGCTGCGGCTGCGGAACCCGTGGGGGCGCTTCTCGTGGAACGGCAACTGGTCGGACGAGTGGACGGACTGGCCACAGAACCTGCGTCACGAGCTGATGGCCCATGGCAGCAGTGAGGGGGTCTTCTGGATGGAGTACTCCGACTTCATAAAGTAAGAGTCACATTTACACAAAAAAGTATGATCCAGTGATTTCTGTTTTTGGTTTATAGCATTATACAGAATGAACTACACTAACCTATTTTCACCAAGAACAGTGAAGCTACATTGGTATTAAGGATTGGCCCAAAAATTATATAAGATATACAAGATAAATATGTTCATATCAGTCAAATTATTTATTTTAAGCTATAAGACACATTTTTGCGATGGTTTTGGTTTCAAACTCTGTCTTATGTTGCTAGTTATGAACGTTATATCTACATAATTGTTAATATTAAGTGAATCACATCTTGTGTTGTTACATGAATCACTCGTTCCGGATTTGCCTGTCTGCTCCATGGCAGCAGCTGAAACTGACATGAGTATTTTTTGTCAACCTAAGTCCTCATTGCTCTGATATGACTATTCTGTTGATATCTGATTCCACTGGTATGACAGACTATGAATTTGAGCCATGGTGGCTGCGGCCCACTAACGCTACACTTGCCCGCATCCCTTTGTTTACTTCACACACACAACTGTCAGAAATGTGAAATGCATGGCTTCCTGTGAGGGTTTATCCCAGGAAAGATGTGCTCAGCGCCATCTGTTCAGAGCAGCAATGTTAAAGCTTTTATTAAGTGAGTGCAGGTGAGACAACTCTCCAAATGTCTTTCAATTGTGTCATGATGGAAGTACAGAAAGTGCGATGGATGGTTTAGTAATCTCTTGGCCCTGTGGGTTTTACTGACCATCTGGTATTGACACCAAACTGAGTGACTGCGTTGTTGTTTTCAGTACATTTTGTTTGTTGACAAGTCGTCACACACTGTTTCCCAAACCGTGCTGTTCGTATGGAACTGTTTGTAATGTTGTTTTCTTCTTGTTGTTGCTTTGGTTGCCAGGGATTTGTCAGTCAAAGGCTTAGACTTGTCATGGCTCAGTGTTTTGTCATATTAGATTAATCCTCTCATTCAGTCACAGGCAGCATCAAGTGTTGACAAGCGCTAATATTTCTATCTGTCTTTCTTTTACAAAAATTTAAATATAATATATTTAAAATATAGATGGAGGACACATAGAAATTAAGCTTGAATACCCCGGATATGAACACTGTCACTTTACACATTTGGAGTCAGAGTCAGCAAAGAAGCAATTGTGGGATGGAGCTGCAGCAGCTAAGTACCTTCAATACAAGCACTTGACCAATCACGAGTCGGTCTCAGTTGTCAATCATGACTTTTAACCCTGTTTTTGTCAATAATTAGAAACAAACTTAACAGAAAAGTGAATACTCTTTGAGAATGAAGTTGACTTTTCAGGACGGTCCATGTCCCATTCACTAACAAGGATGAGGCGGGATTTTTGACATATACTGCAGTGCAGCCAAATATACTTAGTGACATGATCACCCGTCATTCAATCGATCAATCACTCAAAGACACTTTGGCTGCACTTTTGGAGAGCTGTCATGTCGTCCGTCTCTATGGTTGGGCAGGTATAGGTCATTAAACACTGTTTCCTGTAAGAGTATAATTGACAACAAAGCTGAAGTTGGTGAAATAAAGAAGTTTGGGAGTTTCTGCCCAGAATTTTTCTTAAGCACAACCCAAGCAAAACCCCTAACGTTTAAAAAAAAAGGAAATCAAAACGAATTACAGCCCTGAAATCATCCCCAAAACACTCATTAAGTTTGAAAAGAATCAGTTTAACTGTTGCATAAACATTTCCTTAAGTGTTTTGTTTGTGTAACTAACCTGATTTCATACTGCCAAAAAGTGATCCCACAGAAAAGACCGCTCTTGCCTAGAAAAAGTTTTTTTCCCCCCCTGTCAGTAAATCATCTGATCAATGCATGTCGGCACAAAGTCCAGCAGGTCAGCGGGTTCACCTGAAGATGAATTATGTGTTTGTCGGTGTGTTACTCATGTCTGTTTAACAAAATAAGAGCAATAACCCCACAATAAGTTCAGAGAGGCCAGTGTGGCTGTCATCTGTGAAAAAATTCAACCTGACAAATGTTTTCGTCCCCGACGAAAAATCACATCTGTCTTCTGGCTCTTTATTGGTTTCTGTGACATCAAAATTATCTCTCAGTTTCGCACTAAATGACAAACCTTAGCCTGCGACTGCCCGAACCTGTGTCAGTGAAGAAAAAGAACAAGGTATGAATTGACTCTTCTGCATCAAGTGGACAAGTAGCACTGATAAGGATTATTAATACGGTTTCAAAAAAGATGATTAAACTAAACACAGTAAAGAACTAAACATAAAGAAACAAAATACATCAGAAGCAGACATGTTTGTCTCTAGTGATCAAAACCTACTGTAAAACTTTAACATACTTTCTCATTCTTCCTCTACCCTGTTCTTGATTGTCAAGAAGACAAAAGGAGGATGGGTGACAGTTGTCAGAGTGAGGTTAGGAAGGGATGAAATAATAGAATAGACTAAAAGTGAGGAGAAGATGTCTCTCGGGGGCTTCGGCTTTGAAGGAGGAGGTCTGATGTGTAAGCAGTAAAACTGTGTTTGTACAGGAGCACCCACAGAGGCTGTGCTAATGTTAAAGATTTGACTGTGGTTCATTCTAATGAAAGGAAGAGAACTGACAGACTTTTTAGTGAATGGCATACTGTTTATAGTAGAGTCTGACTTAGGCTGCAATGTTCTGTGGAAGCTTGAGAGAAAATGAACAGGTCTCGACAGGTATTCTGCTTTTTGGCGTTTGAGCAAGAGTCTGATTTTTATCTTGATTAAAAACAAATCACGTACATAGTCCAACCAACGTGACAGAACCCGACCTAAATATCATTAAAAAATTCTTGTCTGAATCCGCCCTGACTCAACTGTCACGGCCTCAGGTCAGGTGTCCACACTCCAGTGTATAGTCCAAAGAAGGCTCTAGCACTCTAGCCACACTGGGTTTCCTGTGCAGCGCGTGACGGCTGCCTTGCTGATCTGCTGAAGAGCTATATACTCAAACTCAATGCAAGGAGTCTACGATATGAAGCAGTGAATGTTCACATCCTGCAATAATAACATAAATAAAACCTTGTTAGGACAAAACTAAATGCGCTCTTGTTTTGAAAACAGGTGTTCCAAATATTTATGTTTGTGGTATATTCGACAGATGTTGAAATATCCTTCCCAAAGACCTCAAATCTCGAGAGGAGCAGCATGGGTCTGAGACACACGGCGCTCTGTGGGCGCTCTAACACGATAACATGAATTGAAAAGCAGGACATTCCCTGACAATCGTGCATTCTGGTGTGGCCTGGACATAACCTCTCTGCCCTCTCCTCCAACAGGTACTTTGACTCTGTGGACATCTGTAAGATCCACTCGGACTGGCAGGAGGTGAGGCTACAGGGATGCTTCCCCAGTAAGGCCAGCGGCCCGGTGACCGTCACAGCCCTCACTGTCCTGGAAAGGACGGCGCTGGAGTTCGCTCTCTTCCAGGAGGGAAGCAGGTACAGTCAGGCTCATTTGTTAGCCCTCCCCCGCACCTCCTTTCCTGCCCCTGTTTTTGTTGTTCCCTCCTCTCCTGTCTGTGCTCTAACCTCTTCATCCCCTCTCCCTCCCCAGGCGTTCAGACACAGCCGACAGCCACCTGCTGGACCTGTGCATCATGGTGTTTCGCGCCTCCTTCGGCAGCGGCAACAAGCTGACCCTGGGCCGCCTGTTGGCCCACAGCAAGCGAGCCGTGAAGAAGTTTGTCGGTTGTGATGTGATGCTGGAGCCGGGGGAGTACGCTGTCGTCTGCTGCGCCTTCAACCACTGGCAGATGAATGTCAGCGGGACGGGAGGTCCAGCCACACCCAGTAGGTGTAAACATGCAGTGTGCACAAGCAAAACGCTCTTTTGTTTGTTTACTCAACATGAGCAGAAACGCAGTTGACATGGCACACACAGTATCTGTTAGTTTTGTTCGTATTCACATCACTCTCTCTTTCCAAAAGTCTCCAGCCCAACCAGTGGAGCAGCAAAGCGGCCCAGCCAGGACTTCCCCGGCTACATCCTCGCCATTTACAGCTCCAGACAGGTGATGGTGGAGCAGGTGGAGGCCAACGCCACCACGGTGGCCGACGCCATCATCCTCCTCACGGAAAACAAAGGGGAAAGACACGAGGTGAGAGCAAGAGAACAAGCAGAGTTTGACTTTAATCTGATTAATATCTTTTACAGTTTCCTCACTACACAGTTTCTACTTCCCCTGTCCTCCCATTACACACACACACACACACCTCTTTGAATACATATACGCTTTTGAAGCAGGAGATTGCATGAAACTCAGTAAGCCACTTTGTGATAACACTTCAGATTTCCTCAGCATAGTCTTGCCTTTAAACATGCACGTGTGTGCACATTATCAAACACACACACACACCCGCTCACACTGAAGGAAACAAATTATTCTGGCTCTCCTGAACAGCACTTTCCTGAAAGTGCTGTCACATTGCTTGGTATTTAAGAGGATGACAGGGCTTTTTAAACACTTGAGATCATCTTTGTTAAATCATTCAGCTCCTCGGCTCTCTAGGAATTCACCACACGCAGTTGGGCGGGCCAACCACTCTGCAGTGAACGGCAGCCGCTCTACTTCAAGTGTTAATAATATGGTTAAAAAACTGATGTTCTGGAATATTATTTATTCATTGTTTGACCAATTCTGGGTCATTAAAAGAAAAGTTCGGGATTCTGAGCTACAAACATGCACTGCTGTCAGTTATGTGATAGTTAGAGAAGGATTCAGGGTCAAACTGAGGTGAAATTGACAGCAGCTAAAGATGTTCTGCTGCATTTGTTTTAACTTAATTACAATGACAGGCCCCAAAAGAGAAATCAGCAGACACATGAGAGGAGAATGTCATCTCTCCATCAGAGAGTTGTATTATGAAGTCAACAATCCATCAATAATCTATATTGCTTATTATCTATTAAGGGTCAAAGAGGGGTCGGAGCCAGTGTCTACAATTTACCTCACCCAAATCTGCACGGCAGAAGAACATGCAAACTAACACACAAAAAAAATCTGAACCAGGAACATGTTGTAAGATGGCAGCGCTAATCTTAAAAGTGTGTTAATAAAAAAACTAAAACTACCAATTTCATAGCAGACTGCACTTCAAAAAACTGCCGTTGTCTGTCACGGGTCTTAGTCTATTAAAGACCACGGTCATACTGACAGAAATATGGATAATATAACAATATAGCTCTTATTAGATCTGTACAGACCTTCTCTTACCCCTCTCACTTCACCACATCCCTGCTGCTACTCAAACACTGCTTTCACCTCCTATCTCTCCTCTCACCTCCGTTACTCTTTGTGTCTATTAGCATTTAGAATGAGTGAAATATTGCCTCTCCTAGACTCTAGGGTGCCTAAGAAGATGATTTAAAATGTCCTCACTGAACTGTCCCTTCTTTAGTGGATTGGACGTGGCCTGTATGTCTTGTAAATGCCACGTAAATCTCTGCCGTATGTTCATCTTCAGCTGTCTCTTCTCCTCAGGGTCGTGAAGGCATGACCTGCTACTACCTGACCCACGGCTGGGCGGGGCTCATCGTGGTGGTGGAGAACCGCCACCCCAAATACTACCTCCACGTCTCCTGTGACTGCACTGACAGCTTCAACGTGGTGTCCACCCGCGGCAGCCTCAAGACCATCGACAGCGTCCCGCCCCTGCACAGGTGCCCGGTTCTCTCTCTCTTCCTCACATACACACAACTCTGATGGGGCTTTTTTTTATTTATATATCACACTATATGTTGGTGTAATTAACCTGAATAGATAAATGAGGAGATTAGACGCTCTGGGAACATTTGCTACAGGTGCAGCAAACCTCCCCCCAACATAGAGGATTATTTTTGTACACATTTAAATGAAAGCAGTGATCCTAGATGATTACTAGATGATTCTTAGTAATCTTCCCTTAACTGCTTTTGTTCTGCCTGTCAATCTGCTCTGTGCCCTTTAGAGACATGGAAAATAATACACCTGCAGAATCGAACACGGTGTCTATGTTCACACGTCATTAGGTTTCTCTGAGTTTAGCGTCTTTGGACATCCACTGCATGAATGCTGCAGACGTACGGACGCATTGCTCCGCACATTAGCGCAAATTTACGACCTTATCATCTGGAAGTTATGTCCCGCGTAATAGGAAACTGTTAAGAGTCCCGATGCATGAGGACCATGTATTTTAATGTCTTTTCCTCTCGTCTAACAAGAAGATTATGTCAATTCACTTGATAAAAACAGTCCACGCTGCAATATCACTCTGTTTTTACTCACTCGATATTATGCAGTGTGTAGAGGAGATGAAAGCATTAGGCTGCAGGGCAATTATGTTCAGGATGAAATATGTCACAGGAGTGTAGTCGGAGGATCCAAAGAAAAAATATGAATCCAGCTGGGGAAGCAAATATAAATTCAGACCACCTTCCTCACACCAATAAGTTGAATACACTACCTTATTATTATTATTCACATAATCATCATCATATTTGTGCTCGGAATGCTCAGCGTGTGCCTGATTGGCCTTGATGTGCCTCTCAGCTGCTTGACGTCCTTGTTGCAATGTCTCCCTCTGCAGGCAGGTGCTGGTGGTGCTGTCGCAGCTGGAAGGGAACGCCGGCTTCTCCATCACACACCGCCTCGCTCACCGCAAGGCAGCCCAGGCCTCTCTGGGGGACTGGACCCCCACAAAGGCCACCCACAGCCCGCAGCTCACGCCAGACATCGACGGCCTGCACCGGCCCAGGCCGCTATGACCACCGCCCACTTTCCCCCCTGTACATACGCAGACTCCACATCGATGAACTGTCAAGACCACTGGAAAACCAGACTGGGGTGGGCGGGTGGCGTGTGCAGCCCTGAAATACAGAGACAGATGTGTATTTGTGTGTCCATTTTTTTGGATGGACACACACATGAATGTATAGCATGAACGGGCAGCATTTATGTGCTCTCTCTCTCCTCCCAATGCTCCGTAAATGCTGAAATCTTCATCCGGCCCACTCTGTCCCTTGCCAAGTGGATGTGCCATGTCAGGAATAAACTAGGGAAGCGGGCCACGTGGAGTGACAGGGACGTACTCGCAGGACGATTATTTTACCAAGTCATCGGAGAGGATCCACTTTGAATTCTGGAGATATTTTGTACAAGCGCTGTATGTGGCACGGATGTCAGGCCCGGGTTTTCGTACGCTCGGAGACGACCCAGCTTCACAGGGGATGGGGCGCTGTAACTACTGAGCCGTATGCCTGCAACGATCGGACACCCCCCCCCCACCACCACCACCACGTCATGCACAGAGACAGTTAACAGTGGGATACTTCAGTGGGATTTATCTCACCCTGTCCCTGATGCGGTACTTCATGAGCCAAACCCAACTTCGAGTGTTACTCTTGGTTACACGTTTTTTTTGTTTTTGTTTTTAAACAATACACTCATCAGTATCAGTCTTACTTCTGTAATACATGACCTTTGTTGCCGTTTTGTCCATATTTGTGTTTTTCTCGAGGTCGTAGAACAAGCCATCATTCATATCAGTACTGTGAGTCCACACTCTCCATCACCGCAGTGCTGTCAAAGCGCTCTGTAGCTCAGGACCAAACTCACAACCTTTACAGCTGGCTGGAGTGCAGCAGAAAACCTCAGGCTGATTCAGTGACAGGTGTGTGTGTGTGGTAGCTGGAATCTCTTTATCTCTGTTTGTTTGTAAAAAGGAAACGCTCACTGGGAAGGAGGCGGTGTAGACGGCAGTGTTGTGCTTTAGGAGGTTTTGTCTTGAGAACTGACACACAAGCTGTTTTCAGATATGGATCCCAGACATTTCCCGCACAGTGGGGTCCAGGCTTTCTCCAGAGTTTGACATTTCACGTTTGAAGAATGCATCAGGAGATTCTCTGGTGAAAAACAACAGAAAAATCTGGTGCGTTCAGGTGAAGGGGGGGGGGACACAGCATGTAGGAGACGTATAAATTCGGCTGCAGAGAGAGTTTTCGTTTACAGCACCGGTATCACCAAAAGTTTTCAAATCTTGTTGTCTTTCTAAGATGCCTCTATGTGTATGGTTCCTCTTTTTGTCTTCTGTTTTGCGCCTGTGGCTTGTCAGAAATATCTCGGGCCCACTGAATCCTCCGGAGAATCTCCTGCACTTTCGCCCCACAGGTTCACTCAGACATTATCCAGAGTTTTTATTAGGTTGACAGGAGAAAAACGTGGGAGAATGTTTGCAGCAACTAAATCATATGTGCATGTCAGTAAAACAGCTATAATGAAATCCCCACCTTCATGCTTTGATAAATGAGGATAGAATTTTTAAAGCTCCAGAGAAGAAAAAACTCCTCTTTACCCTCTTAAGTAATTTTCTCTCAACCTCAGTTTGAGGTCTAAATGCTGGAGGCGAATCAGTTGATCCTTATTTGACCACACATCCTACAGAGTGACTTCATGCTTCAATCTGATTCTTGCACTTCAGCATTGTGACACCTCACGCCTCTTATTGTCTGGTTCTTTCCGGAACAGAAGGTCAGCGAGCATTCTGTTAGTACTTTGCGAGTACTGGAGAAGCGAGTCGCTGTTTGAACACTCAGTCCGCCACAGGGGAGCTTTTAAGAGTTTACTCTGGGAGGTCAGGGACCACTTCTTTGTTTGCTCGGGTGCAGCACCAGCATCTGGGCCATCCTCCCGCAAGAATACACTGACAGCACATTAGCGACAGCACGGAGTCCTCGTGTAATAACAAATCTCCATTTTTGTCAGACTGCCTGCACACGCTATAAGACAGACGAGGGGACCCCTGAGACGTGTTGTGACACAGAAAACGCTTTAGTTCTCTCTTAGTTTTTTTCGTCTGCGTCGTTTCTCAGGATGTGTTCCCCCCCCCGCAGCTGTTTCACGCCCGCCCCACCCAGTTGTTCGTTCCTATTTATCCACTGTCAGAGCCGTTATTCATCTTTCGCTGAGGATCTTTCACTTGTCACCATGGCAACATAGATGTAGAGGGAGGACTATGACAAGTACGAAGTTGACGTCTAACTATTATCATCGTGAAATGAGAAGAAAAAAAACTTGATAAGAAAATCCCTGGAGGACTATGTTAGGACGATGATTGTTTTGGGAGAAGAAATTAATTGTGTGTGTCGATAAAGTTGTGAGTCTGAAGAGTTCCTCCGTGAGATGATTCGGCTCACCATTTTGCGACCTTGAATTGAGGTCGCTCCTGTAGCTGGTGTTGTCTCCACACAGCCTCGTCTTGTCCTCGCCTGGTAGACTTCCCTTCACGACACCTTCATTTGTACCAGAACTACTACAGCAGCGTAACGTCTCTTGAAAGAAACCTCAAGCTGAAGTGACTGTAAATAAGTTTTTTCCAAAGAGACAGGACGTGTAATGACCACTTCCAGATGTCCCCAGCAGCTGTGGAGCGTCTAATTTATTCGTATAAGTGATTTGCAGGCCTGTTGTCTAATGAATGCTGTTGATGATCACTGCGTCGATGAATGACAGATCAAGGAATGTGATAATTTAAGGCTTTAGATTGAGCCCAGGGGGAGGAGCTCGAGGAGAACGTGCACTGAAACACCTGCAGAGACGAGGCACCTCATAATTCAGTGCCGCTGCTGAATCACTTTACATTGACATTGAGATTGATTTTTGTTTTATACTGTCATTATCGTCACTGTTGCTCTTGCTTGTGTCTTTTGAAGTCATTCCCCTCTTGATGAATTGTGGTGGGCACTCTGCTGTGCTTCAGCGGCGCCCCCTGCTGCTGGAGAGGCTGCGGCCAGCTGGGAAAAAGGTTCGAGAGGACGACACAAAGCCTTTTTCTCTCTCTCTCTCTCTCTTCTCCCATGTCTGGTTTCCTCCTTGTAAATTGTACAGACTGCAAATATAAGCCACAACAAAAAAAATATTTAAAAAATATTTGAAAAAGATCAACTGACCCCTTTTTAACTTGTAAAATAAAAGACAAAAGTATAATAGTAGAAATTAAAAGAAATACAACCTAATGCTGAAAAATTTGATCTCTGATGAATGTGAGATATATTTTAATGATCTTTTCTGTGGGATGGATATGTGTATATGTGTACAAAACTTATGTATGTTTAATTTTCAATCTCAGGTTCCGATGGACCAAATAAATTTTTTTAAATTAAAAGTCAACGTTTGTCATTATTGCAATTGTACAACAGTGGACAAGATGGTGAATATGTATCATACGGGATGTTCTTGTCATTTGCTTCATCAACAGCATCCACCCAGGGTACTTTTGATTATACAACATGCTGGATCAGTTCCGGCCTGAGGGTGGTGTTGACTCTTTGTGTTACGGTAGTGTTTTCCTCACTCATTCAAATGGATCATGCATTAACAGAGAGGCTTGTGTTTGCTTGACGAGCTGCAGATCTTTCAAAAACTGAAATTGGTTTTGATACTTTACACATCCCGGCTCTTGCACTTGAAGAATAATGAGAGGAAGTCAAAGCAGTCACGCTGCAGATACTTAAAGAGAATATATAAACACATCAAAGTTGTTTTTCATTCACTCGCACACTTGTTTACTTCACATTCACTGATTCCAGAAATCCCCTTTCTGATGTGTCTTATCACTAACTCCTCTTTTCTCTTCCACCTGCATCCTCTCATCTCTCCCCTCATCCCAGCAGAGTGTGTGTGACATCTGAGGAATAGATTTGTTCCTGTGTGTGTGTGTGTGTGTGTCTGTGTACATGTCCTGTTCGGGTCTCCACTTCTTCTCCCTTCACTCCACCCAGCTTTTTCTCAGAATGTGCATCTGTCCTGCTCCCCGCTCCTCTCCTCAGCGGCCCCCCACCTTCCTCTTAGGCCAAACCCACCTCCCCTTACCCGTCCAGCTCCCTCTCCCCCCACCCTCTAACCTCAGATGCCAGCAGCACTCTGCACCCTCCCCAACTTTGGCTCTGTTGGGGGGTGGTTTTTTTATGACTCCAGCAGAGGAGGTGGGGGCTCCATGACTTGCTCACATCCAGCATACGGAGCTGTCAGTCACTTTGCTTCCTCTGAACTCAGCTGAGAAAACTCACAGAATCCTCTAGGATCCACGCTGCTCGTCTGGAATCACAGGTACAAACTAACATAGGTGTCTGGGTGTGTGTGGTGACATGGCTGCAGTCTGAATGATCATGCTTTGGCCAGATGACCAGTGGTGGGCCTTTTATCTGTCGGGTGAGTGAGGACAGAAAGTGAGGACAGAAAGATCTGCCCTCCGGTGGCAGATCTATTCAGTCCGTGCATCCATTTCCCAGACGCTCTGCAGATACCAGGGAACTAATTTGATAAAAGGCCTTTAAATATCTGTCTGAAGACGTGATGAGGCACAAATGGTTCCCCCCGCTATGCTCGATGTGAAATTGAAAAGATGCAGAGTTCCTGAAAAGTGGATGAGACACAGTTGTGTTTTTAACGAGGAGCGCGGAGACGGCAAAACAGTGTCTGAGTGTGATAAAGTATTTATTGTGCTGTTCTCAAGCCAAGTAGAAGGTTTTATGGCTGTGAATGTTGGAAGTAAATGCAGTTCACATCACAATATCATAATAAACGGGGGGAATATTGTATCAAAGGTACCTCATGAAAAAATAACTAGAAATTGAATGTGAAAGAGGTTGCAGACATAAAAAACCTCAAGCAAAAATAAAGACAGACTGAAGGAGCCTTGTGAGTTAGGTGTATGTGTGTGTGTGTGTGTCTTACGTCAAGACAGGCAAATAGATCATGTGACACGCAAACAGGTGGGAGGCGGGGTGCGGGGTGAGGGTGTTGTTGTTCCTGGTACCAGGCCCAGTTTGACTGACTGAGCCATTACAGACACCAAACCGGTGGATAACATTTGATAATACTCAGTGACAGGGTTGAGCGATGCTGGAGAGTTATCACCGCCGTGGTTATTTTATCTTTTGTTGCCATGATCACAGGGTAAACTGCAAAAAAAATAAAAAATAACATGGCACACAAAGTAATCTAGATATTTGACTGGACCGTGCAGCGTCCTGCTGGATGACATTGAGTTACTGTCCCTCAAGGGACAAGACAGGTTCAAAATGACAGATTTTTTCTTCACTACAGGCTAAAGTCAGAGATGGGATTTGTTACAACAGTGTTCAAAACCTTAACCTGGAGTACACATGTATATTATTGCAGGTAGGCCACAACACAAACCACAGGAGTCAACAAAAGATGTTCATCATAGGTCCTGCTAGAGCTCAATATCTATCCAGTCCAAACATTATGTTTAGATAAAGTACATTTTTTTGATTGATACGTTCCTCATATTTTCCTGACAGATCCACTTGTAAAAATCGGTGAGATGAGACCTTTTGGCAGAAACACTGTCATATTACAGTTTTTCTCAATTGCTTTGGCTCATTTCACGTAACCGAAATGACATTCTCAAAACAACACGTACAAACCTCCAAACCACTGTGCACTTGTTCACAACAGACTTGAATATCTCATTCCTTTAATCAAATTGCAATTGTATTAGCACATCCTAGCACATGACAAGTACAATTTCCAACAGCTTGCACAAATTTCAAATGATTTAGCACACTTTGCAAACGGTTTGGTACAATTGCCTTCAGTTAGCCCAATTACCAATTGAATATATACTGCTGGTCAAAACTGACTGTTGCTTCTCAGTCAAGTGGTTGTTCTCTGCAGAACATGTTGGCATCATTTCCTTGTTTACATCATCACCTGCACAATAGTTCACTCTATTGTCAAAATCTTTTAGGCACATAATACCATGAAAAACATCATGGTATATACTGTAATAAGGATCTCTTTGATCATCGGCTTAATTTTCAGGTGCAACTAGAACTTTACTAATCAAGGGGGAGTCTCACACATCTGATCACCAATCAAACAGTAAGTTTAATTAGCTGACAGGTGCTATCCAGGAGTATAAATGCTTTCATCAATAATACCATGAAAAACATCATGGTTTACATTGTAGTAAGGATCTCTTTGATCATCGGCTTAATTTTCAGGTGCAACTAGAACTTTACCAATCAAGGGGGAGTTTCACACATCTGATCACCAATCAAACATTAGGTAAATTAGCTGACAGGTGCGATCCAGGAGTATAAATGCTTCCATGAAATATCTAGAGCTTGACCAAGTTCAGTACAATTTATGAACATGGAGGCACCAGGCCAGGGAAACAACCAAGGGCAACTGCCTGCTCGAGGAAGAGGAGGAAGAAGAAGAGGAAGAAGAGCAAGGGTGCGTGGTGGTGGAGAAGGGGGAAGAGGCCGAAGAGGACGAAGACAACAAGCTGTGCAGTATTCAAATTTATTGAACTAAAGTCAAAGTAAAACAACTAAATACAAATGGTAATGATGTCTATTTGTGAATGATAATGTCTAGGATTGGACGACAACCTGGTGCGGGTGGCAGAAGAGCAATTTTCAACCAACAGTTAGAACAAGAAATCTGCAATATTGTAGTGGCGAACAATGCTATCACACTGAGAGAAATCCGGACCACAATCCTAGAGGACAATGCAGTGGATGTCCATGGCCAGCGCGGGGGCAACATCACCATGTGTGCTGCCATTTCAGAGAATGGTGTAGTCACCCATATTCCCAGTCTTTGCCCATACAATACCCAGAAGCTCCTGGTGTTCTTGGACCACCTGCACTCCGATCTTATCCCTCTACATGAGAGGGGTTTGGTAGGGCCTCACTTGCATTCATTTGTCATTGTGTGGGACAATGTAAGCTTCCACCGTGGCCCGCTCATCAGGGCGTGGTTCACTGCACATCCAAGAATGCTGATGGTGCTCTTATAACCTTACTCCCCATTCCTCAATCCTATCGAGGAGTTTTTTTCTGCATGGAGGTGGAGGGTCTATGAGCATCGGGCTCAAAACCAGAGGTCCCTTCTCCAGGCAATGGATGATGCTTGTGGTGATGTCACAGCAGAGCAGTGTCAGGGATGGTTGCGGCATGCACGCCGATTCTTCCCCTGTTGCATAGCAAGGGAGAACATCAGATGTGATGTTGATGACAAATCTGTGGCCAGACAGACATGAGCGTGAGGATGAGCAGGAGCGTGAAGATGAAAACTAGAGAAACTCCAGCTATGCTTTACTTTCTTACTGTATGTGTTGTTAGTGTAAGCTATGCCAAATTTTAGTTTTGATGTGCTTATTGTTTGACAGTATATTGTGCTGTACACATTTTCTGTTACTGTAAGCACGATGTATGGCAATTACTGTAACAATTTCCATGGCAGTATGAGTTCAATAAAGTATTTTATGTGAAACCTTGAATTAATCTTTTTTCTGTTTGATACACTTAGTATTCTGGAAAGAAAACATCTACTGTAACCATTCAGTGTCAAAGGACTGAGCCAAGATTGAAATGTGCACATGAGGGATATATTTCTATGGTCCACTGCCATACTGACAAAACATCTAAACATTTTGACCTGTAGTGTTCAAACAATAAAACGATAAAAGGAGGATGGATGGATTTTTTTCTCAAATGGATAATTACAGGGACCAGTCATGATGGTATCTCCCTGAAGTCTCAAATATGAGCTGCAATAAGTATTTTTTCATGCATTTCTTTCTGTGAATTTTAAGAGAAAATATGGGAAACATATAGAAACTACCTACGTATTCTCTGGGATGTCCCACCACCTCTGCTGGGTCCAGGCGTTATCCCAGGACAGAGCTGATCTCTCCAGTCTCAGGTTAACACAGTGAATTTTAATGTTAATGTGTGTTTTTCTCTATTTTGGAACCATCATTCTCCTCGTAGTGGAAAGCCAAGGCCTCAACATGGCCTCTCAGATCCCAGCTCTCCCTCAGTCCTGCGCTCCTGGGACCAACAGCGTCTTCTCGGACCAGTCTGGCTTTTACTCTCTGGACTCCCACGTGCCCGGGCTCTCCAAGGTGATTCTCAACAAGCTCAACATGAAGGACTACGGAGAGTACAGGTGCAAACAGACTCTGATTCATCAATATGGACACTCAGGGTATAAATGATGAATTTCTAATCCTCATTGCTTCATTTGTTCCATGCCAACCAGGGCTGCCGTCGTGGGAAAAGCTAAAGGAATCTCGTTCCGAAACTATAAGGAGATGTTCCAGAAGATGGAGGAGACCTTTGAGTTCTGCACCGGCTGCAACAAGCTGCCGGAGCATCTCGGCGAGAACCAGACCCTGAAGCGTTGTGTGAAGTGAGTGTGAAGCCCCAAGTGACGGACGACACTTGAGCTCTCGCCAGTGTCCCTCTTTTTAGGTGGTGCTCTGCGGCGCACTGCAATACCCTGGCATTAGCACTGATTAACATTAATCATTGTTGACCATCAGAGTATTTTAGGAGGCCACGGAAAGCCATAGCGATCTCTGCTCGGCTCCATCAGCACCTGGTCGGGACATTGTTCTGACATCTTTGCCCAAAATCTGTCACGAGTGAAGCATTACCCTGTGATGACGGATCATCAAGGTGCGGACGCCTCCACAAAGGTGGACGGTGGCCAGTGGCAGATATAACTAAGTCCCATGACTGTGATTCATTGCTCCACCGCCCTGCAGCTGATTATGAGCAGCTTAATGGGTTTTTGTACTGTCACAGCAACGCATATATCAAGGAGCGTATTGAGAGGGAGAGCCCCGGGATATTGTGCTGCTTATTAAAGAGGCCCTCGTTGTTTTTTTTTGTTATCTCACCTTTGCTTGTCTGTTGCTCTCCGTTCTCTCTCCAGCAGATTCAGAAACACACACACTCTCTCTCTCTCTCTCTCTCTCTCTCTCTCTCTCTCATCTCTCTCTCTCTCTCTCTCTCTCTCTCTCTCTCTCTCATCTCTTTCTCTCTCTCTCACTCTCTCTCTCTCTCTCTCTCTCTCTCCTCTCTCTCTCTCTCTTTCTCTCTCTCTCACACACACACACACACACACACACACATCATCATCATGCATGTGAGGGAAATTCCCAGCTGCTACTGTCTCTCGTGGAAAAGCTACTGGGAGCAGCAGCAGAAAACCAGACTTGCTGACTCGTGAAAACCCTCCGGACCGTTGACATTTGAGAATTACCACGAACAGTCCAACAGAGCCTCTGCATGCTTTCCTAAATCTGGATCTCTGAGAAAACACATATATATATACGCCATTCTATACACACATATATATATATATGTTTTCCTTCTTCACAGCCACCTCTGTTCCCTCACTTGTTTTGCCTCCTTTGTCCACCTACCTGTAAGCCTCCTTTTGGAGGATTAGATTGCCCCGTGTGCACCGTGTCACTACACAGTGGCTGATAAATAGTTTTATGTAAATTCAGGCGCCTCCGAGGCAGCAAATGATTGCAAGGTAAAGTAATACCTCCCTCAAAGCGCCAACTGGCCGTCACATTCATAATCTAACACGTTACCTCACCACCTGAACTTTGCGATAACACACACACATACACACACACACACACACACACCGAGGCCACATGATCATGATTCAAATTGCAGCATATGACTGCCGTGTGGTTAACTGTTGTCTAAAACAGAACAGAATCCGCCGTAAGAGTCACCGGTATACAACAGTAGAAGTAGGTCAAATGTAGATGGTTCTAGGTGAATGCAAGATTCTATTTACATCCTGGCACATGACGTTCTGATAATAAATCTGAGTGATCTATACTGAGGCATGGCAGTGCAAAGCTAAATGATACTAACAGGAAGAAATTAACACGCTCACAGTACATTGTTAATATGTGGGCAGTTAGCAGGTATAATGTTTGCCATGCAGGGGCGGACCCATGGGGAGGGCCATGAAATCTGATTGGCACCTGAGTTTCATCTTCCTATACGTAATGCTACTACACAGAATTTATCCTGTTTAGATTGTAAATATTGTTGTTATACATTTCTATATATATTTAAATGTATAATTTTTCTAACTGATGCCTCCATCCTGCTGCAAATTTGTGGGACGGAAAGAAATATCTAAAGTTAATTATCTTAACGAAACCAAGACAGTTTCTTACAACGCAGCTTTCGAGATTCTTTTTCCATAATGAAGCAACTTATTGAACAAACTGCACATTTGAACCTGACGATGGCTCGAGATGAAATGTTAGCGGATCGACGGAGGATTTATCCTCTCAGGACCTTGAATATCTAAAGTCATGCAATCTTTAGAAAATCGCAAAACCAATTCAAACTCAGATGTATAGTAGTTTGTACATCTTTGTCAGTAAAAGTGCTACTTTTTGATTAATTCCCATTATTTCTCCCACAGGTGCTTGAATGTGTACTATTGCAACAAGGACTGTCAGAGAAAAGACTGGCCTCAGCATAAACGAGTCTGCAAAACACTGCGTCTGGTGGCCATCGACAGACTAGTGGAGTGGCTGATGTTCACTGGTGAGTAATGAAAAGAACGTACTGTGTAGATTGGAAAGGCTTTAAGACGCGATGTTGCATTAATGAGGTAGTCGACTGTATTTTAAAGCTGAGCTGCAGAAACGAAATCCCTCAGAGACTAAAAGAGACCCAGTCGCAGTGGAATGTTTGTGTGTGTTTGGAATTTTAATTAGTTCCTTTGAATTACTCTTATTGCTTTTTTTAGCTTTTCTGTAAACTTGAAAGGTCGAGTCAACATGTATTGTTGTCCTCCTCATAAATGTTCTACCCCACCCAGGAGACCTCCCATTCCCCACTGACGAGTGGTCCAAGTCAGCGGCTGAGGTGAAGAACTGGGATGACTGGCTCCCCATGCAGGGCGACCTCACGCCGCGTCTGGATGCCATTTTGTCCGGTGCCACCATGGCGACCCTTTGGGACAACACCAGCAGGAAGCGGCCCGATGATGTTGACCTGCGACAGTCTTTGTGGCGCCTTCAGAGCGAGTTCCTCTCTCGGGTTCTCACGGTTGGGATGGCGGTTCAACACTTTGGCTTGGACCCGCACGCCAAACCCCTCACCATTCACGTGGCAGGGGCATCCCATAATGAGACCATGAGAGCAAGCCTGACAGACTATGACGAACTCAACCACATGTTCCCCGGACACCAGGGCATAGAGATCGTCATGGTGGGACCTGAGGTGGTGGACGGGCCCATCATGAGGCCCCCTCTTAGGGGGTTTGGACCCAGGCAGAATGTCTTCATCAGCGCCTATAAGGGGCTGTACCACCAATTCTGGGAGGAGCTGGTGGAGGAGCAGGAAGCAGCCAAGCCGGACCTGGTGGTCGGGTTTCATCCTGGTATGTAAACACAACAATGTGCCAATGTGGAGATGTGATGGTACAAACCCAAGAATCTTGAGATCACCTCAAATTGCATTTAAATGAACTGGGTGTGAAATAATCACATAGAAACAGCTTAATCTAAAGTGTTTAGAGAACTCAGGACTTGTCTCACTTCATGTGTGTCGGACAATAACCTCCCTCGGTAAACAGAGCCGGTATGAGACGCATAACATGCTTAATCTGGTCTATTCATTACAGCCAGGCTTTTTTGGGGGATTTTGGTAATTAATAGTAGCAGCTGGGAAAGATTTTGGCTTCGGATGCTGGACTCAGCGTAGTGTTGATAATCTGCCCTCAGTCCACTCCCTCGGAGGATTCAATCAGGCGGACATTTGGTATCACAGACTAAATCACTGACTCAAACCTCTGCATCCCTGTCCTGTCTTCATTTCAAGGACATACAATTTAAGGACCTAATACATTTTTCTGGGGTGAATTATGGACAGATTTAATCTATTTGTGGAATGCATATCTGGATATTTGTGCGAGTTCGACATTTGATACTTTCTAATTTAATAAAAATGTGACTAAACAGGGGACCAGTGCTCTGTAGCAGTCCCTGGATGTCTTCTTCTATGTTTTCAGATAAACAACGGCTCATTCGGAAACTGCGTCAAAATCGCTGCCAGATCATTTTACATAATTTGATTATTTTCATTTAACCATTGGACTGACAGGGACACGCAACACAGATGCATCACATATATTCATCACTGCAGCAACATTCACAGAATGACTTTCCCTTTAGAAAGATGTCTTCAAAGTAAAACCACAACTATCTGCAAACCAAACAGAAGAACAGTAATAAAGCAAATTCTGTCTCATTTTAGCGAAACATTGACTTTATCAAATATTTTTAACACAAATGTTTCTAACCATAGACTGTTTAAAAGCTCTGCACACAACATCCAGCAAAACAAACAATAAAAGTGACAGTATGAAGTAGAACTGTTTGAGGAGGACTCACTAATGACAAGGAATAACTCTGAAATAGATCTGGATCATTAACACAACCCCCCCAACCCGACACCTCCTTAAGCTCTGGCAGTGACTCGGCCCCTTGGCCCCTTAAACCTGCAAATCACCAGTAAAGCCCAGAACCCTCTGCACCCATCGCGCCCCGCTCCCACATGGAGCTAAATATATGGTGAATCAGTCGTCCTGTGAGCAAAGTGCCTGAGCGGCTGGCTGCATTTTACACTGCAAAGCTGGCAGGGCGCTGCATTATAACGCTGTTTATGTGATAAGGGAGCAGTCTGCGTGACACGAGGAAGAGAAAGTACGGTGTGTGTGTGTGTGTGTGTGTGTGTGTGTGTGTGTGTGTGTGTGTTGTGTGTGTGTGTGTGTGTGTGTGTGTGTGTGTGTGTGTGTGTGTGTGTGTGTGTGTGTGTGTGTGTGTGTGTGTGTGTGTGTGTGTGTGTGTGGTGTGTGTGTGTGTGTGTGTGTGTGGTGTGTGTGTGTGTGTGTGTGTGTGTGTGTGTGTGTGTGTGTGTGTGTGTGTGTGAAATCAGAAAGAGACTGAGATTGAGAGGGAGGGGGAAGGCGACAAGAAAGCTGTGAGAAACTGATAAACAGAGGAGGCTTGACCTCATAGAACAGCAGAGGGAGGATGATGTCGGCTGTTGTCTCGCAATAAGCAGGCGGATGTGGCCAAGTCAAGTCTTCCTCACGAATATCGAACTGTGGCTGTGGGCGAAAAAAGTCAAAATAAACTCCTTTCCTATCCATTGTTCCTTGTCCCCTGTGGAAAACGTCAGGAGGTGGAGGTGGAGGAGAAGAAGAGGAGTTGGGCAGTGCAGAGATAACCTGACTCCACTCACACTCTGTGTTTCTTTAAACAGACTTTGTTTATAACAGAGGGGACTTGAGTTTCCTGTGCAAAACACAATGACACATCCTGAGAAATTATGTCTTCAATTTTTACAGAGGGAACATCAGAACATCAGTTACTCAGAGGATGAAAAATAACTAATAATGAAATGTTGAAATAATATAATAATGTAAGTAATAATTATTTATATGTGCATTTCAAAATTGGGGGATTGAAATGACTTTTAGGTCAATACGGCCGAAGGACAAATATTAACCACAACTACCCTGCTGCTCTGAAAAAAAAACATAATACCATTGATGGACACGAGAGTCAGGGGAGAGTCACATCTGTCAGTTGATATGCTGCAGAGATTATGAAGCCAACCAGCTTAAATGGGGCTGAACTGCTGCACTGGGTTGTCTCTGTGTAGTTTCAGGGAATATTCTGGATTTTTTGTCGGTTGGTTTATTTGTTCGCAAGATATCACATAAACAACTGAATGGATTTCCACGAAACTTGCTGGAGGAATGCGATATAGCCCAAAAAAATTTGTTTTTCGCCTTCTCTAACACTGTGAGATAAAAGCGTTTGACTGTTTTCCCACTGAATAAATCATGGATATAGATCTAGATCTACAAAAAATAAAGCTGTTTAGGGAACTGATATCTATGATTGTATTAAATTTGGAGCAGCTCGATTGAAGGGCCTCGGTGGAGGAATGCGCTCTTCTCAGTGCTTTTCTAGTTTAATATAAGTTTAATGGCCCAAATACACTGTCCTAAATATGCACCTACATGGCAACTCCGAAACCCCACATGATTCACCCTTATTTCATAGTAGGATGGTTATAGTTCCAATGCACCAATCAGATTTAACAAGACTTACGTGAAAATCAAATCACGTTTTTTGCAGTTATTGTGTTTTTAATGTTTTTTAGGGTTCCATGCCAACCAGGGTCTGGTGGAAGGCTGGCTGCCCACGCTCCTGCTACTCCGAGACTCCAACATCCCATCCTTCTTCACCATGTACAGGTTGGTCACAGAACTGTATCGAAAAAACAAACAAAAACAAAGCATCTTTTAGGCATAATAGCCCTGAACAGTAGCGAATATATGAATGTCTTTGTGCCAGAGGGGCCTCATTAACTCGCGGCGTTACACCATCTGCTCCCCTAAATTCTCCAGAAAGAAAACGTCATAACTGATTAATGTCGACTCCGTTCAGACGCTGCACCTCCTCTGAGTCGGAGTCTTATTGGTTCACCCACATATCATGTCTGGTCTCCCTGCTCCTCACCTTCCTGACCTCATCACCACAGCCCTCAGTTGTTGTTGAACACATCACACCACTGCTCCCACACCTCACGCCAACTAACCCTCCGTTGGCCAATGCCTGTCTCCTGTTTGTTGCTTCTGCTGCAGGCGCTCGAAACCCCGACTGTAATTTCTCACCTGTCTCTCTTGAGGACCATGAAACCGAACTTACTTGATTAATTGATTCCTCCTCTGTCTCTTTGTCCCCCCCATCCACAGCGAGATGGAGCTCAAGTACTCGATGCAGATCCTGCTGGATCTGGAGATGCACATCAGGGACAGCGGCTCCAATCCGTTCGCCTCGCAGAAGCCAGAGCAGGTCCAGGCCTGTCCCAACATAACGCCGGTCCACTGCAGCTCGCACTACATCTGCTTCCAGGGACTGCTGCCAAGTGAGGACTTTAAGGAATTAGGTCCAGACAACTAAGAAGATCAGAGCTTGTTTGGCTTCTCACAGCTCCCTATGAGGATGTGCACTTTGGGAACGTCGTGGACTGTGAGGTGTCCTGCAGATTTACCTTACATTACTCATCTGTGCAGCTTCTTGGCAGATACGGAAAATGCAGATTACATTCTCGTTACATATCTACTTTATGTCCCTTGAATTCTAGAGCTCAGTATTCGGTCGACCTCCACCAAGGCCCACAGTAAATTCAGTCTAGCTGCACCAAATTGCACACGCGTAGATATATTTGGGGTTTTTTTTTCATCGAGATGCACGAATTCTTCCCTGGGAAATAAATGAAAATGTGGATTGGCACCAAAATGAAATGACTTCTTTCCTGACGCATACTGAATCCGTCCACCAGGTTTAAATAAAATATAATAAATAAAATGAATTGACTGGGATGATGCCACCTGACTTTGTACTTCATTGGTGCCCTCAGGTGCATCATGGGTGTACAAACATAATGATGAGACCAAAATGGGTTCAGTCCTTATTTGATGGGTTGTCTGTAAAGTGATTTGCAGCTGAATTTATTCCTAGCGCTCACATTAGATGCATGGCAGATGCCACATGATGTAAAATCACACTGAAATAAATCATGAGAGCCACTTGATGCAGAATTTAACCAAACCATTGTTATTCTCTTCCTTCATCTTTGTGTTTCTTTGTGATTTTCTGCTGTCGACCTTTATCCGAACCTGGATTCATTCACAGCTCTATCCTGAACTTTAAATAGCCAATGTAATGATTCTGTGTTTGCTGAGTGGAGTGGAGGCAAATACACTTTCAATAAAAAAGGACAAAAGGTCAAGCAGCAGTTAAGCAGTTATGAAAATGGATAACGTGATAATTTTGGAAAGTACGCTCTGCAAATATTACAAAGTAGTTAACACACCAGCCTTTCTGTGTTGATTCAGTTGGTGATTGACTTAATTGTCCTATAATTTACTAATAGTTGAATAATAAGGCAAATTCTTTGGATTCAAGTGCAAATATTATTACAATAATGCTCAATTATGAGATCCATACCACACTGTGTTAAACATAACCATTGAGAAAATAATGGTATTTGTTTCTTGTCCTGATTCATAAAAAGAGGAATAGTCCTGCAGATCTCTTTTGGAACAGGGACCTCTAGTGGAGGAAAAGTGGTAAAAACACTGACAGTGTACTGTAGGTTGTGTTGTAGCAGTGAGGCTCAGGAGAAGTAGTGGAAGCAGACTATGTCCTAGTGATTTGAAAACAAAAATTGTGCCCTGAATTAATATAATAATACAATAATGAGTTTATGTTATTCTCCTTCCATAAAAACCTGTGTGTGTAGATATGAATGTGTGTTATGTAAAGGATCATTAGTGGTCACTTCTTGGAAAGTCGGTAATGGTCTGGAGTTGTCAGATCTTTCTGGAAGGGAAAGCACAGGTGTTAAATCTGGCAGCAGCGACAGGCTGCTCAGATAACAAACCCGAGGAGCAGCGGAGGAGGAAACACAGGAGCCAGTGTGAGTCCCACAACATGACAGAAACTCAGGGGTAAGTAGCTTTTAACCCTCTTCGCTTCCACATCCTTTACCTGACACTTTTATTTGAGAGAGCACGTCTAAATTGCTTTCACCACCTCACGACCCCATTAATATCATGGTGTTGTGAAGCCACGCACAGTGCGAACAGAGCAGAGACAATGTGACATTTGAATGTGATTTTTCGACACTGGCCCACCACCACGACCTGTTTCATTACTGTTGCTTCCAGCTGATCCTCGCTGCTTCTCTCCTGGAACATTGTTCACATGTGAATCTATGCAAACCCTCTAGGCTCCACATGCTGTATGTCCCAGGCTAATAATAGAAGAAATGTCTGTCCTCAGAGCCGCTCCGGACACTGGGGGTGAACCCATGGCCTTCCACTCTCAGAAGGAGATGTTTGAGAAGATGGAGGAATCCTTTAAAGTGTGTGCACATTGTGAGAAGAGGCCAAATCAACTGTCAAACGCACACAACCTGAAGCGCTGTGTGAGGTAAAAAGAGATAAGAAGAGATTCCGTCAAGTGAAACAATGCCTCCAAGTTATTTTGCTATCACGAATTTGTGTGTGTGTCTATATATATTTGTATATATACTTAATGTGTGTACATATGTCATTGTAAATGGAAATATAGTTATCTGAAAGATAGCAACATATAGAATGCTAATGAATGAGAGTATAGCAATAGGGCGTATTATTTCAAAATATTTCAAAATATGACAGATAAGAATATATTAATACTGGATCCTTTCAAAAATTTAATTGGTGTAAAAGTAGTTTTAAAAAAAAAGTTGAATGTTCAGGAAAGTTATTTATGCATTCATTTTCTATAACTTTAATAATTTGCATAGTGTATAATATAGTCTAATATAGCATAGTGTAATGTAGTGTAGAGTAGTGTAGTGTAGCAAAGTACAGCATACTATAGTGCAATATAGTGTAGTGTGGTATCAAAGTGTAATATAGCATAGTCTATAGTAGAGTATAATATAGTATTGTATAGTGTAGTGAAGTACATTGATTAAGTAGGCTTTCAACAAAGTATTTTATGAATCATCATTTTTATTTCATACTTGTTTTTCTTGTCCTGACCTGTCGTGTTCTGACTGATGTCACATGTGTTTGTTTTTGATATTTTTTCTAATCAACAGGAAGAAGAGCAGCAGCTGCTCGATCTTAATAAAATCATGAATCCTAAATCCAGGTTGGAAATGTCATAGAAAAGAAGAGTTTTATATAGTTTCCTCTCTCTCTGCACAGATGTCTAAATGTGTACTACTGCTGCAGAGACTGTCAGAAGGAGGACTGGCACAAACACAAGAAGCTCTGTGCTGAGCTGCGTCTAGCTGCCATCGACAGAGTGGTGGAGTGGCTCGTGTTCAAAGGTAAAACAGCTTCACACACCTAAAAGACGATGAGAGAAGTCGGGTTGAATCTGCAAAAATACTTAAACTTATGATCCATCTCTACTAAACTAATTTAATTTCTTCATTTCCCTTCACCAGGAGAGCTTCCATTCTCCACAGAGCCGTGGTCGAAGCCGCTGTCAGAGGTCAAGGGTTGGGACGACTGGCTGGCGATGCAGGGAGATCTCACCTCTCGCCTCGATCCCATTTTAAACGGAGCCATCATGTCAGAGCTGTGGATCAACACGTGCAGACCTCGGCCTGATGTCCAAGACCTCAAGCAGTCACTGTGGCGGGTCTGCAGCGAGTTCTTCTCCCGACCGCTGACCATCGCCTGGGGGATGAGGCTGTTTGGCCTGAAGCCTTTTTCCAAACCTCTCACCATTCACCTGGTGGGCGCAGGCCACAGTGAGACCCTGGCTGCCAGACTGACGGACTATAATGAGCTTAACAACATGTTCCCCGGGCACCAGGGGATCGAGATCGTCATGGTGGGACCAGAGGTGGTGGACGGCCCCATCATGAGGCCTCCTCTCAGGGGGTTCGGCCCCAAGAAGGCCGTCTTCATCAGCGCCTATAAGGGGCTGTACCACGAGTTCTGGGAGGAGCTGGTGGAGAAAGCGGAAGCAGCAAAGCCGGACCTGGTGGTTGGATTTCATCCTGGTGAGGCCGTCTTTCCATTAACCCAAAAATATCATACCAGTGATTTACCATGAAATACTAAGATTCCAAACTGATTCAGTGAGAAGAAAATAGCTGTTAATTGACTCGTAGACAATGTTCATATCTGTAATGATGCATTTTTATTTTTGGTGTTAATAGGGTTTGATGCGAGTCAGGGTCTGGACCAGGGTTGGCTTCCAACTCTTCTGCTCCTCAGGGATTATGAGATTCCTTCTATTTTCACTGCTCTCAAGTGAGTGTTACACACTAGTACAAGTCCCACTTGTCACACACACACACACACACACACACACACCAAACACATACACAAACACACACACACACACACACATATTATTGATTGGTGTATGTCCGTCCCATTCTTGTGAACTCGAAATCTCAAGAATGCTTTGTGGGAATTTCTTAAATTTTGGTAGTCAAAGGTTAAGGTCACAGTGCCTGCACAAAACACGTTTTTTCCTTATGAACACGTTATCATAAGAATGCCATGAGAGTATATATTCAAATTTGTAACTATTTAGATTGAGGAAGTCAAAGGTCAAAGGTTAAGGACACTTTTGCCTCACAAATCATGTTTTTTGCCTCTTGAACATGATTTATCAAGTCTGCCTTTAGGCCTTAAGGAGATTCCCCAAATTTTGAGCAGTTGTCACCTGGACTGAAAGAGGGTGAAAGGTCACAGTGACCTCCCATGAGTATTGAATAAAGTGTGTGTAAACTGAAACTGCACTGATGGAGGAAGCATACAACCACAGGGTGGGACTTCTAGGTGTTAAAGTAATTCGAAGTAGCTAAAATGTTCACATCATACAACTGTGATTAAATATGCTCTTAAAAATCAATCATGGATGATTTAATAACCTTTCCTTTCCAACCTGCAGATCCTTGAATTGATTCAACCATGAATAAAGACATTGATACATATTATAATCCATATCTGATGAATACTGCCAGTGTAATCCAGGCTCAGTCTCTATCAATCTCTTATTATGAGAAGTGAACAAATCCATTACAAACCGTTCCCCTGCTTCCTGTCCTCCGTCCGCAGCGAGACGGAGATGACCTACTCGCTGCAGATCCTGCTGGAGCTGGAGATGGACATGAGGGGGAGCGGCGCCAACCCGTTCTCCTCGCTGAAACCAGAGGCGGTGGGCTCGAGTCCGGGCAAGCCCCCCGTCTACTGCAACTCCCACTACTTCTGTTTCCAGGGTCTGCTGGAGACGGCCGAGTTTGAGGAGCCGGAGGAGGCCTGAAGGAGCTGAGTGCTGCAGTGTGCACCGACACACTGATGCCTTTCACATGTGGAAACTGAAGCAATGTCTATTTGATTGTATTTTATTATATTCTAATCACGATTTAGAAATAGTGTAATAAAGCGTGTATGTATTATTGTTAAAAAATGGGTACATCATAAGTTGGCTCTGACATTTACATTCACTATCTCAGTTTGATGTGCTGCAACTGCCAAAGTGGTGAGATTTGAATATGCCCTATGTGAACTTTTGTCGATACGATATTGTTGAAATAGCAAAATTTATGATGATATCTACAAAGAGGTTTCCGAATTAGTTCTTGCAGAAAGGGCTCTATAGTTCATTCTCGTTAAACGATTGCTTTTCCCTTCTTTACTTTAAAAATGCACATTTTATACACAAGGTTCACTTTATTTTTTCATAACTCATAAGAAGGAAATATATGATTTAATTTCAATCAACAATAAGACATATTATAAAACATTGTCCACTCCCGACTTGAATACAATGCAAGACTTTATGTTATTAAATAAAGCTAAGGTTTCACTCAGATTTGGGTTATGAATCAATTATAACATTGCATCAATTGATACACAGCACACTATACACAGCTAAGTAGCCTGAGGAACGTCAAGCGAGATTTGAAAGATAAAACCAGGTCGATCAGGGCTCCGACGACCACAGTGATGAGGGATTGTAAGGGTTGTAATTGTAGTGTTTGTAACTAAAGACAATCCAGAGAGTGATGGCGAGCGGGTACGACAGCCACAGTTCTGAAACCAGAGGTTGTGGATTCGAGTCCCAACAATTATCGTATTAATTGCAACTCCCAGTACTTCTGTTTCCAGGGTCTGTGGAGTTTGAGGATACAGAGGAGGCCTGGAGGATCTGAACGCTGCAGACTGCACGCACTCACTATCTTGGTTTCCTGGCGTTCAACTGTCAGAGTGGTGAGATTTGAATATGCAGTCTCTGTTGTGCCAATGCATAATGTAGTAAAAAATGGAAAATTACACAAGTACATTAACACCACACTGTACATTAACTGAAAAAACAAGACTTAAATCACATTTCATACAGAATATCAATCATTTATATGGAAGATTCTGTTTAAAAGATGGCAATTTGAAACCTTATTGCCAGGACAATATTTATGTGCGTTTGAAGCCACAGATTCCGAGCAAGGTAAAAATGAGGTCCACTGTGAAGAGGGTGAGATTCACATAGGTCATGATTGCAACCATGAACTGAATGGCCCAGATGCAGAAGCTGGGCGGACACTCACTGGGTCGAGGGTTGTTCCTGAACATAAAAACAGGCCACACTATAGCAGTGAAGATGTACAACACAACGGAGATCACCAGGAATATAAACACAAACCTGTCCAAGTTAAAAGGCAAACACTTCTTCAGTTTCTTCAGGATGTTGGTGGCTATGATGAGTGGGAGGATGGGGAAGGGAATGATGTACGCTATAACGCAGACGATCAGAGCCGGCTTGTCTCTGTAGCCTGTCAGTGATATGAATATTATGCAGCTCACAAAGGCCTCCAAGACTTTGAAGAACCCAGGCAGAGCGGCGAGGTAGGTCCCCTTCTTCTTGTCCAGGATTTTGTCCTTCAACACTTCAAGGGCGTAAACAAAACCGCACAAAAAAGCAAACCCACTCACTATCCATCCGTACAGACATGTCCAGCAGACGTAGAAGTTGGCGTAGGTGATTGCGACGGAGACGGTCATGAGCGTGGAGGACATGGCCATGCCCGTGGTGAAGTCAGACCAGTCCATGCAAAACATGTTGAGTATGATATCGAGTTTAAACATTTCGATGATGGTGATGATGAGGGTCATGATGGGGCAGAAGGCCCAGGTGAACATGGCGTAGATCCAGTAGGTATGGCTGCTCCCTCCTCTGAAGGCAGCCAGGACAAAGGTGACCAGAGACAGGATGATCTGAGCCATGTGCAGCCCGCCGCGTCCAGATAGCAGAGAACCAGGAGAAAACACCGCTTTGGACAGTGTGTCCTTGATTTGATCAATTATCCCCATCTCTCTGGGCGAGCTGAAATATGCTTGTAATGTCCAAGGGAGCTGCAAGAAACTGGATGAGGGTGTTTGAAGAGAGTTTCCACTTCTTTCCCTGCCTCCCACTTTCCTTCCACATTATTACAGTAGATTTATTGCCTTTCTGGTTTGCATAATAGTCGTGAAAGAGACTGTGTGAAGCGATAAATATCTGCTGCACCTGATATGAAATAACTGAAGTGTTATATTGTACTTGTTGCATCAGTTATTTAAATAGAGACATAGTTACAGACAGGTGATCGACCTGGCTCCTTGTCACACAATACACAAAAAGAGTTTACAACTTTACTATTATATTATATTATATTTTTATTAAGGTATTTATTACCTTATCCTGAGGTTGGAAACAGGGTGTAAACACTCCTATATATTAAACAATCTAACATAGCCTTAGTATTCTAAATTATTTGATGGGCAAATGTTTATTGAAGGAAATTCAAATTTTGGTTTTCGTTATGCAGTAACACAAAGCCTAATTTAGTTATTGACCCTGGCAGTGTTTGTTTTTTGTTCTTCTTTGTGTATTTCCCTTTTATAATATGATTTATTCTCCCGCTATTAAGGAATTAGGGAATAAATACGAGGCAAATTGCAGGAAAAAACAAGATACACGATTCCAAACGGATAGATTTATGTGTGACACAACTTCAAACCATCCGATATGTGGACAAATAGACATGTTTTTGTATTTGTGTGTCTCCCTCTGTCAGAGAAGAATTAAAAACACACGCGTTGTTTAATGTTGTGGTTGAAAAGATCTTAATTTTTACATATTTAATATTTAATTTGGCAGGACACTTTGTTGCTGCTGGTCCTTGTTTCCGCGGAGGGTAAATAGAGCGCACAAACAGGAAGTTGTTGTCAAGCGTCAGCAGCGAAAATCTTCTCCAACACAGAAAGATGTCTGTGGTTTTAATCCAGTAAAACCCGTGGACACTTCAAAATAACTCTGGAGGAGGCCGTTGCATTGCTGGAGCTTTATCTGGTTGTGATGATCATTTCTTTTTCTTGGGCCATTTACTTTATATTCGTGTCGAAGCCGTTGTTTGGGAAGAACTAGCTAGCGGCTAATGTTAGCCATGGGTCGATGACACACACACACTGCAGCAGCAGCAGCAGGAGAAGAAGAGTTGAGTGACTGAGGACCGGTTGCAGGGCTGCAGGGGCCGTGATGGATTTCTCCAAGTTCCTGGACGAGGACTTCGATGTGAAGGACTGGGTGAACGGAGCCTTCACGGTGGTGCAGAAGGACGCGCCGGGGAAAGCGGACACACACGCAGCCACACTGGTCATGAAGCTGCAACTGTTCATCCAGGAGGTCAACAACGCCATCGAGGGTCAGTCCTCCATTATCCCTGCTGCCTCTTGATGTCCGCCTCTCTGCTTAGACATTACCTGGGGTTTACTTCATTCAGTGTATAGGCAGGATGACTAAACACTTGATCTACTAGAACAACACTACAGCACCACAATCTGAGGGTGTGTCATTGTTTGTTTGGAATTGTGCATTTCACCATTGCTCCATAGAGTCTACACAGCAGAGTCTATCTCCAGGGTTTAATATCTGAACAATCAACTTTAACTCCCAACTTATGTTTGTTCCCTAAGGGACATTTGTGTTAACAACAAGGAAGTACAACACATAATACATACAACAGAACAATGTGTAGAATGCGACAACTGGTAACTCTACATGGACAAGATGAACAGAGAGACATTCATATTTCTCAGCTGGAAGTTAAAATGGAAGCAGGGCTTGTCTAAGGGAAACATTGTTTATATGAATCCACACTCTAACAATAAAATGTTATAATCAGATAATCAATAGACTGCATTGGTGTAAGCTGGATGTACCTCATGAAATGTCAAATAAGAGATAAATATGTGACTAGCATTTAAGGTAGACAACTCTTATGTCTTGTTAAAAGCAGTAACAAAGATAAAAACACATGACACAACCTCTGTTGTAATGTTCTGAAAGTTAAAAAGTTATTTTCATGTCCCTCAATAACTCCTAGACGTCTCCATGTCTGTTTGCAGAGAGCAGTCATCAGGCCCTCCAGAATATGCCCCGAGTGCTGCGGGATGTGGAGGCCGTGAAACAGGAGGCTTCTTTCCTCAAGGAGCAAATGGTCCTGGTCAAAGAGGACATCAAGAAGTTCGAGCAGGACACTGTGCAGTCCATGCAGGTGTTTGAGCTTTTCCTTTACTAATATATTTAGCACTTGGATTCTTTTAGTATAGTCACGAGCTAAGTAAAATATTGCAGGTAAAATCAAGATCCATAAGTACGTTCACTGTCAGATTATTAAAGTCATGAACTTTCTTCGACCTTCTGTGAATTACTGTCATAATAAGCAGTGTAATGTTCAAAACCTGACAGCGGTTTGAAATGCGCAGTGTCATGTAGTATTTTTAGACTGACCTGTATTTTTGTGGCTCCTATTCATCAGGTTCTGGTGGAGATAGATCAGGTGAAGAGCCGCATGCAGCTGGCAGCTGAAGCTCTGCAGGAGGCGGACAAATGGAGCACACTGAGTGCAGACATCGAGGAGACCTTCAAAACACAGGTATACATGGACAAAACTTTCACAGGACTTTGCTTGTTATGTTTGTGTGGAGGTTATTATACCTTTTGGTAATTGTAGCTACTTACACCGGTTCTTGTCTATAGAAGATATGGGTTGAATTCCTTTTCATATTCTTAAAACAGTGCTCATATAATAATCCATTTTACTGAGAAAAGGAGGAGTCCAAACCCTCTAAAGTGTAAACACGACTCAATCCTGTAAATGGGCCCCTCTTGGATTCAAGCCTTATCTCAGGCAGTTCATGTGAAGTGATTCTATTTAGCTCAGAAAGAGTCATCAACATAGTTTTATTATACATTATCATGAAATAATTGACAGTAAAACATGAAGACTTTCTATTGTGGACATTAACAGTTTTTCATTCCTCCAGGACTTTGCAGTGATCTCCTCCAAACTGACCAGCATGCAGAACAGCCTGGCCATGCTGGTGGACACGCCAGACTTCTCCGAAAAGTGTGTCCACCTGGAGGCGCTGAAGAACAGGCTGGAGGCTCTGGCCAGCCCACAAATAGTAGCGACTTTTAACTCCATGTCTATAGGTAAAAACCAGTGAGAAGAGCTTTTGTCTATTTGTTCCTAATCTGTATCTCTGTTCCCTGAAGGTCATTATCTGTGTACACAACATTTTCTCCTGCTTTCTCTCTGCAGAACAGGCCAAGCTGTTTGTTAAAGTCTTCAGAGAGATCGACAGAATGCCACAGCTTCTTGCCTACTACTACAAGTGTCACAAGGTAGGTGGGACAGGCCTCTCCCTCATGTGAATAAAACATTTTAAGAAAGAGATAACAAATTCACAGTCTCATCTTTTTTCATCTGTATGGTGGAGGCATGCACGTATTTGTGAATGAATGTTTGCTTTGGCCCCTCCAGGGTCAGTTGGTGGGTATTTGGCAGGATCTCTCTCAGAGCGAGCTCGGCCTGAACCAGCAGCTGTCTGAGTTCTATGACACTCTGCTCTCCACGTGGCACACTCAGCTCCAGTGGAGCAGCCAGGTCAGAAACACTAACACAGTCTGTGAATTTCTGGACAGTAATCAGCCAGAGAAAGTGCGAAACAAATACAGAATTACCTGTGACTGTCTACAGGTGTTCAAGAACCCATATGAGGTGGTGACGGTGCTGCTGATCCAGACTCTGGGGGCCATGGTGCCATCCATCTCAGTTTGCCTGAGCTCGGCCATGGAGCGGGAAGCCCAAGAGCAGTGTCTCAACACCCTGCTGGAACTCCATCAAACTACGTCCACGTTTGGGCACAGCCTGGAGGCCGCCATGCTCCCTCACCTGGGTCTGTGCACCTGCAAAAAAGATGAAGCTGCAACACAGACATTGAATGAATCTTGTATGTGTGTGAGTCTGGTCCTAATGTTGTGTTTGTATTTTGTCTCCAGGTGAGAATAACCTGCTGAAGGTGAACGAGCTGGTCTGTGCACTGTATGACCCATACAAATCCTATCAACTGCAGTATGGAGATCTGGAGGAGGCGCACCTCCTCATCCAGATCAGTGCTGTACCTTTGGTAACTCACCCCACAAATATTCACACATACGAGTTATAGAGTTGTCATTTTTGTCGGATTCCAATTTTGCTCCTCTCTTCAGGAACATGGGGAGGTCATTGATTGTGTAGAGGAGTTGAGCCACTCTGTCGGCAAGTTGTTCGGCCTGGCCAGTGCTGCTGTGGACCGCTGTGTCAAACTGACGGACGGCCTGGCCGTGTGTGGCCTCCTCAAAGCTCTCAAAGCCCTTTTTACCAAGTTAGGATTCTTAACCTTTCAACTGTTTCATTTGTAGCACGTGTGATACTTTGATTGATTCACATGTTTGTTGCCAGTTTTAACGTTGTGATTTTTTTGCAGGTATGTGTCTGATTTCTCCACAACGCTGCAGTCAATCAGGAAGAAGTGTAAACTGGAGGACACGTCGAGTTCATCTGTTTTCCAGGAGGATTGGACGGCCTTCCAGAACTCAGTCAGGTTAGAGCTTCCTTAATGTTGGAGATCTAAATAGCGTGTTATTGGAATTTCTATTTAGAATACAAAAGACTTATTTCTTTCCAAAACTGCCCTTTTGTTAGTTAGAGATGTTGCTGATGCTTCAGGGTTTTTCTGTTGTATCTTGCAGGATTATTTCGACTTGTGGGGAGTTACTTCGACAGTGTGGAGCCTTTGAGCAGCAGTTGTCAAACAAGTAATGGAAACCTTTATAAAACTCTTGTGTTTTGAACATTAGATTTTGAATCCGTTCATGATTTTTTTTTATGAATTCCTCAAATAGGATCCTGGGTTCGGCAGGTAAGTACTTATCAGAGTCCTACAGCCCCCGCAGTCTGGCAGGCATCCAGGAGGTCAGCTCCACAGAGAGGAGGAGCGCCACCAAGAACCCCTGGCAGGAGTACAACTACCTTCAGAGGGGCAATCTGGCTGAATATAACAGCCTGATGGAAGTCCTCTTCTCATTAAAGGTAAGCAGTCTGTTGATGTCTTCTCATCAGGTCTCCCAGTCGCTGCTTTTAAATACATATCTTCCTGTCGTCCAACAGGAGAAGGGCACAGGTAACTCCAGCCTCTTAGCCAAGCCCAGAGCAGCTCTGACCAGACTCAACCAGCAGGCCAATCAGCTGGCCTTCGACTCCGTCTTCCTGCAGATCAAACACCAGCTCTGCCTCGTCTCCAAGATGGAGGTGATTACGTGTCAAGTTTCGAGATTATTTGATTTCAACTGCTGACAGAATCAAGTCGAGTGCACGAGCTTTCGGATTGTCTGTGTGAGTGCATCTATTTTAGTCTCACCTCAAGCATCTTGATTTGTGCTCCTTGTTTGTCATCAGAACAAAGAAGCTGGCTTAGGAGAGAGCTACACAGAGGACCTGCCCACTTACAGCCTGTCACCACAGGAATACATTACAAATGTCAGTGAGGTTTCAACTAAATACAATCCTAAATCATACGTACAGATCAATAGTAGTTGTTAACAATATCATGTTATGTTCCTCCCCCACCAGATAGGACAGTACCTGATGTCTCTGCCTCTGCACTTGGAGCCGTTTGTGACCCAGGAGGACCCGGCGTTAGAAATGGCTTTACACGCTGGGAAGCTGCCATTCCCTCCAGAACAAGGTAATTCAAAGAATCAACTTTTGCATTGTGAAATGCATTAAGTAAGGGAAAATATCAAAAAGCTCATTGTAAAATAAGGTGATGACAAATTCCTGGATCCACCATTTGGTCCATACACCAAGATGTTATTGGGCTCTTTCTTGACCTATGTCCCATCCTTCCATTAAGTTTTGTTGTTATCAAGTTTTTGCACAATCCTGCCGATAAACAAACAAACAAATAGACGTAAATTGCTCGGTGGAGGTTAAAGAAAAATAACTATCCAAAAATGTCTCGGCATCACGTAACCCTTGAAATGTCACCTTCCATCTGTTTCAGGTGACGACCTTCCCGAGCTGGACAACACAGCAGACTACTGGCTTGGCTCCATTGCCCGGGCAACCATGCAGACTTACTGTGACGCCATCCTGCTCATCCCGCAACTCGGCACACATTCCACGAAACAGCTGGCCACAGATATCGGTACAGTTACTATAACGATTGATGGACACATGGAGCAAACACTGCTTTTTGATAACTAAACAAAACTGTGTTATATAATCACATTGTTATTAATCGTCACAGGGAATATTGCATTGAAACTGTGGCTCTTACGTAAGTTAATGTCTGTTAAATCATTTGGGTTGATGACCCCCTCTTCCTGCTCCACAGACTATCTGAGCAACGTGATGGACGCTCTGGGCCTGCAGCCCTCCCGCTCCCTGCAGCAGATCGTCACCCTGCTGAGGGCCAAGCCAGAGATCTACAGACAAACCGCCAAGTTGCTGCCTCGTCGAGTGGCCTCCACCATCGCCGCCCTGCGCTGCATCGACTACTAACAGTACGGGAGAGGGGGAAGGACTCTGTAGGCAACGTGTAGGTGCAGTGTCAGAGTGGCGCTGGGGGACTTGAGGATGTTTGACCTGTTCCTGGATTGTTTGGTTTTGCAGCATTTACGGTTTCTTGTCCTGTTAAGAGATTAAAATCCTGGTGGTTTCGTCTTGTTTTCTTCACAATACTGATTCATTTTCAACTTAGTGTGACTAAGTGACTTCTCACTGGGGATAATGCCTTCAACTCAAGTCAAAGAGAAAGTGTCTTGATTCTAAATCTTTAGTTTCTGCATTTATTTGTTGCTGAGGCGTCTGAGTAAGTAACACAATGTTCATCAGGGAATGTGTGAGAGCATTTGAAATCTATATGAACCATGTGTTTGTGTTTGATTACTTGTCATACTAAGATAATTCATTTGATTATGATAAATTATATTAAGGTAATGATTTATATATGAGCTGCATTATTTTGTGTTAAATGACCTTCACATTCAGAAATTGACCTAAAAAGTAAAGGTGAAGGGATCTTTCTCTTTTATTATAGCTGGGGCTGGATGAGTGATATGAATGAATTGATGATGTAACAGATCTCGTTTAATAAATGTTTGATCTTTTTCATGGATGTTCAAATGCAGAGTTTGTTGTATGTTGAATGTATTTTTTGACTCTTGACGCCATGAGAATCTTCACATCTGCCACAAATGTATAAAATGGAAACACACAGGTGAGACTCCAGACTGAGAGGGATTCACCTTATTGTTTTTGCACAAGGAGTAAATCTCATTTTTGAGATAGTGGTGATTATGTTGATCATCTCTCAGTAATTTTTTTTTCTACACACACGTACACTCCCTCATACATACAAACATACACCTGGGGTACCAGACAAAAGCAAAAACAAAAGACTAAAGGCCATACTTATCTACTCACATGTAAAGATCAGCTCTGAGTGTCTGTTTTATTCGACTGTAAACTGAATATCTTCGGGGTTTGGACTGTTTGTCTCTGAAGATAAACATCGCTAATGACCATAGAGCGCACACCTCCACAAAAGCCCCACACATGAATTCAATCAAAGTGCACCAAACTATACTCACAGATTTCACTCCCCTAAATGCGTATCATTTCTTTCATCAAGATCTTTTTTAGGGAAGCAGTTTCATTTATAGACTAAAACAATAAAAACCTTAAAAATAATTAACAAAACAAGAAAATACACAAAACGTTATCCAATGGGTTGGATTCGTTTTACGGGTGCTGTACAGATATAGTTTATTAATCTTATCGGCTGTTCATCCATTCAGCCATTCCTCCCATCATCTGTACTTCTTATGAGGGTCACAGTGGGTGCTAGAGCCAATCTATAATTATCATTATAAAAAGGCCTTTATAATCTTATGTAATATTGAGACGTGAACTCATTATACTGGTTAATCCTTCCTGCACTGACTTGCAATCTGGAGCCATATTCATTTATATATTTTATTTCTGTAACTCATGCTCTTACAAGTTGACATAATAATCATCGGTTCATCAGTGTCCATGCCGTCCGGAGAGTCGGAGCGTCCCCCAGCAGCAGCATCATCACTCGCCGCTGTACCTGCGCTCCTCTCCTCCGACATGGACCAGTGTCGGGCCCCTGACGTCAGCCGTCCCCGCCCTGCCTGCAGTGTCGGAGCCTACAGATGATGCTGATGGAGACAGGGGGAAGCGGCCTCGCCGTGAATCCCGTCCGGACGGCGGAGGCGCTGGGTTATTTGAGGCGCAGCTGAAGACTCGGGGAGGAAGACAATCGAGACGACCGCTTCCACGAGTTTCTGATGGGGAGAGAGACACGCGAACATCTGGCCCACGAACAGATCCTCCAGGGCGGAGAGGCGCGGTGGAGCGGCGGGCTGTGCCGCTCCGGACGCGGGGTTCCTCGGTTTGCCTGGGCGATGGTGTAGGGCGGAAGCCATCAACAATCCACGGGGTAAACATCGGCCGATCCGTTTTTCAGCATCGCCGTGGTTACGATCACCAGGGACGGGGTGGAGGAATACCTTTAAAAGGGTGGAGCTGCGGTTTGTTTTAATAAATGATGAGGGATCCCGATCATCTCCTCTGCCCACTTGTGAGAGGTGGACGTTTGTATCGCTGATCGTCAGCCTCCTTGTTGTGTTGTGATATTTCACCGGACCCGCTGTGGGAGGATGGCTGCAGGCGGGCGCGGGACCACCGCAGGCATTTACGCACGGCGCCCTGACTCTCCATGTTTATGCAATCCGACGCAGTGCTGCCAGTGGGCTGATCCGATCCTCCTCTGCCGGCTCCAGATGATGTGATGTGATGATGTGATATGATCCCCAGCAGCGCCAGGCCCCAGTGTTTCTGTGAAATATGCCCAGGCCTCGTGTTCGACACCACAGAGTGAGGGTGCTGTCATCGCACAGCAGGCTCCGGGCCATGCGCTAATCGGAGAGACGAAGTGGGGGGAACTCTGGGTTTTTACAGTGTTATAAGCGGAGGGGGAGACACCATCTCAGGCACCATGTCGAAAGTTGTCAGCAACAAGGAGAAGAAATCCTTCAGCAAGAAGCTGTTCCGGAGGAGCTCGGTGCGCTCCGTGGGCAGCTTCATGAACAGAGTCCTCCGGACACTGTCCACTCTGTCCCACTTCAGCACCGACGAGCAGGCCGCCGAGGACGAGAAGGACGACTCGAGCCTCCTCCCGAGCACCACCGGGGGGTCGGTGCCGTCCGACGACAGCGACTGCGGGGGGTTCCCCTTCGGCGACAAGGTGCCCGGGGTGGCCGGGCTCAAGAACCACGGCAACACCTGCTTCATGAACGCGATCCTCCAGTGCCTGAGCAACACGGAGCTGTTCGCCGAGTACCTGGCGCTGGAGCAGTTCAAAGGCGCGGAGACGAGCAGCAACAGCGGCGAGAAGGCCAAGCCCAACGGGGTGCTGGTGCTGAGAAGGGCCGGCCAGCAGCAGCAGGAGTCCGGGGAGGTGACGGAGCAGCTGTCCGGCCTGGTGCGGGCGCTCTGGACCTTCGAGTACACACCTCAGCACAGCAGAGACTTCAAGGTAGGACGTGTGTAGTGGTTTCAAACCAGTGGCCCGTCTGAGATGTTTCTGAATCAGGGGCAACAATTTAGACAGAGGGGCCAAAGTGGCACTGTTCCCACACAGCAAGAAGGTTCCCGGTTCGAGTCCCGGTTCAGACAGGGTGTTCCCCCACCATCACCAAATGTCAGCTCCCCCCTGTAACCCTTAAATATATATATAGAGAGGTACAGATAATGGTTGGATGGCCCAGAAGCCTTTTCAGACACGAACTCCAGGGAATGTCCGCAGAGTGGAGTTCGGACTTTCTCCGGAGTTTGACCAAGTTAGCGTCCTCTGCTCAGACGCAAAATATATACATAACGTAAATATTCAGCGGTGGAGAACATGTGTTTTTGTTTACAACACAATAAACAAGGGTCAGCCCTTCATTTATTAAAAGTTTTGGGTCACGTGTGAGAATGTTCATCAACACGCACACAGGTTCACAATGAATCCTCCGGAGAATTTCCTGCCTTCTGGAGAACGTCGGGATATTATCTTAAGTTCTGTTCGTGTCTGAAAGAAGTTCAAGTTCACATTTAAGTCATCTCTGTAGCTTTGAGCACATTCATACATGATTTACTATATGTGGAAAATTGCTCCTTCTTGAAGCAAATTATAGACTTTATGAAAGCTTAGAAACTGAATTCAAGACAAATTATCATATTCATTGTTCATGTCTAATAAATTACAATTTTATAAAAAAAAAGAGACTTTACTGACAGGACTTGCACCTCAGGGGGCAATTCGATTTCATGTAGGGCCCCCCTGCCCTAGTGCACTCACCCCTGGATCTGCCCCTGTCCAAAAAAAACTTAGATACAATATATGCAGTATAGAGATACAAGGAATAATACATATAGACTAACACACATGTCAGTGCTTTATTCTAAAAGTATGTTTACAGATCAGATTAAGTCTGATTTTGAAAAGAGTAAGTTTAAAAAAACTAAACTGAAAGTTAGATGAGTCTTGATTTCTCACATTTCTCACATTTCCTGATGTTTGTCAACATCAGGATCCAGATATTCAGTATATTCAATTTAATCCCAGGTTGTATCCTTGGCTATAAAACCATGATGTGTGTTGTAGCAAAGGCGATCACAGTGAGCTATTTTGCACAAAAGTATTTTTACTGACAAGAGTAAATGCAGATAAATATTTGAACTTAAGTCTATTAAACATCCTTTTCTTCCATCGTCTGTCAGAATAATTGCAGACCGGGTCAGATGAAATGATTAAGTAGCAACTTGACTGACCGGTTTGCCTACAAGCGTCTATTTACTTAAATTGTTTATAATAAATATGAAAAAAAACAAGAAGGTCTCTTTCTTCTGTCAGTTTCTATGGAGCCACAGCTCATCTTATGTAATATTTGTGCTTATGATCAGGCTTTAGGAGAATAAATCCAAGAGGGAAAGACAAAGTCAGTGTTTTTAGACCAAACACCCGTTTATTTAAAATTCCCTTTGAGCTCATCTGAGCGTTGAATCCTCAAGCTGAGCCCCTCTCGTTATTTACTGCTTGAAATGTCTGTCAGCTTCTGCTCCAGCCTCGCTTCACCTCTCCAACCTGAAAACGCTGCTCGTCACGATCACAACACAGATATTTTTTTTGGTGCCTGTGTCTTTTTCTGTCTCCTTCAGAAGCTCAAAATACATGATGAAGAGAACCTAAATTGGACAGGGCCGCATTTCTGGTTCTCCGCTGTGTTTTCTATTTCCGTCCCTTTTTTTTTCCCTACCTTGGTTGCCAGCCAGAGAACAAACTGTCTGATTGGATATAGATTGTTCTGTTCACAGTGAGAGGCCTTGAATATGTTTAACTGAGTGGGGAAACAAAGTGCAGCTCCAGTCTATATCAGGCACATTTATTCAATTTAGAAACGAGGAATTTTAAATATAGACAAATTAATGTTTGCTTTTATAGTTTGTGAGAGCGTGCAGCGGAATATTTACAGATGTTCTCTTTATTAACAGAAAAAATACGGATGGACTGAAAATGATTCCTTTCTCAATTTGCAAAAATTAGATGTATCTTTCCATCGTCTACATCAAAACCGTAAAGGCAGCTTCTCCTGGTTTGTGTGCTTCCCAGCGTTTGCATGTGACCATTTTGTGCCTCTTGCCTCTGACCACAATCTGAGCCTAAACTGAGAGCACTCAAAGATCATTAGGAGGACGTATCCGGTGAAATAACAACAACAACAACACTGTGTCTCGGAATCCATTTTTCTTTCTCAAAAAATTGCTCTGAGCATTCTAGATGTTGTGCAGCATCCCAAATGCCCCTGAGTAGGATCCACACAAACACTCCTAGATGATTTGCAATACTTAATGTAGTAATAATGGGTTAAATCCTATTTGTACCAATATATTACATAAATTATTGATCACAGATTTGAAAGGAATCGATTTTTACAATTGGATACAGTGGAAAACTGTTTTCTTTGAATTTAATTATCTCTACCCTGTTGTGTTTTGCATTGGGAACAAACCCTTTCATGTGATCTTAAAAATCCCTCAGTCTTTAAATCCCCCTTAACATAATTTCCCATTTTCATATTTTCAAATCAGTATAGATTTTCTTATTTATTTATCGTAAATCACCTGGTAATCCCTCCCTAGACACAATAATCCCATGGAAACACATTCAATTGTGAATTATAACATTAGAGATAAAATCTCTTCTTATTTCTAATTCATTATACTGTTGAGAAAAATGCTACACTGCAAAATCAATTTGAATCAACAGTCTGAAATATAGAAGATATATTGATATCATGAATATGCAATAACATAGTTGCTATGGAAATACCTTAATCTCTATTTTGTTACTTCATCTGCGAGTTCATTTGCGCTATAAATATTTGCATGAATCTTGTGCGTTATCTTTTTTTGTCACTTACACTGATTGTATTTATTTTACATCTTTTATTCATCAAGAACATTAAGAGGATAATTTACTGCATGACACGGATTCTTAGGATACACACATTTTTATCGAGGTGTTTCAAAGAGATGCAGACACTTCAGACAAAACAAAACATTATTGATCTGTGTTTTGTTTTGTTTTTGCCTTAAAACCGCCTCATGAAAGACAGCGTCTGTGGTCGAGCCCCAGGCGGACGGCTCGCTCTGTGTTTGCGTCACACTTTGTCAGAAATGCTGAGGCTGCCTCTCTGATGCCTTGAGAGGTTAAGAACGACCCCTGGGAGAAGCCGGGACGACGTACAGAACTTGGATCTTTGACCTTGTGTGACATTCGATATCCGGTTAGCAGGGGTGACTTTATGTCCGCCGAGCACACACTGTTTTCATCGCTGGTCCCTAATTGTCAGTGAGGCGGTTAATCTGTCGATTTCCAGCCCTGCGTCCTGGTTTTAAAAAGCTTCTCTCCGCGCCTGCCTCTCAAACAGCCCCACCACCTCCGTTGACCTTTAGGATTGTGCTGATCGTCATCCCGGTCAAACGCACTGAATATTTTATGACCAGGCAATGTCGAGAAAAAAAGCCTCGGCTGCACCATGTGAAATCGTCTCCGTGGTTTCGGAGCGATGTGCTGAAATTTGATTTGTTTGTTTTTTGTGTGCTGCAGAATGTTGTGTCCAAGAGTGCCCTTCAGTTCAGAGGTAACTCCCAGCACGACGCCCAGGAATTCCTCCTCTGGTTGCTGGACCGAGTTCATGAAGACCTCAATCATATCGTGCAACCTGACATCAGACCTCCTCGGAAGGTAAACAGCAACACAGGCCAGTGAAGGCTGATGTATGCTCAGTAATGGAAAAATAAAATTAAGATTTCTGGATATATTTCTTAATGTTATGACCCCTTCTGGGTTTTCCCCTGATACATGTTACAATATGGTGAATGCTGCTGTTATTTAACAAGCATTACATTGTGTGTGTTTGCCAACTAACTGTTCTGTGTTGTTTTTGCAGCCTCCAGTGGAAGAAGAAAATCCCCCTGAAGGATCTCCACTACCAGCACCTGGCTCTTTTGTACAGGAGTTGTTTCAGGCTCAATACAGGTGACATTTTAAAGTCGCTGGAATATGTATATGATCCGTTTAGACCAAATGCAAATACACATTTATAACCAGCGCTGATACATGTTTATTATGTGAAAATCAATGTACAACATTTACAAGGAATCAAACAACTATGCATCTTCCAAGAAAATAAGGGATTAAAACACATAACACAACATTGATTTCCATATGGTCGTCTTCAGTCAACAGGATATTTTATCCACTACGTGTACTAATGTATAGCACCAATAACATTACTACAGTGTATTACATTATTTTAACCAGCGTACATAAAGGGAAGTTACATTTAGAATTTTCTTCTTATTTCCACTAATTGAAAAGGAAATCCTCCAACATCTTGGTTCATGTGCTACGTGTTGCTAGTTAGGAGAAGGTTGATACCACTCTGATGTAGATGGATAATATACATTCTGAGTCTATTAAATTCATTAACAATCGCAATCTATTTTCTGAATTACAAATCTCCTTTGTTTTGATGCCAAAGGTTCTATTTTGTACGAAGCCAGCAGCTGGTTTTGTTCAGCTTGGGAACAGGAAACAGGAAATCTGGCTTCGTCTACAAGTAACAAAATCCCCCTCCCAGCAGATCTCAAAGTCGCTAACATGATGTATTATGTTTTTTTGATCTGTTGAAAATGTAATTTGTCATGGCACATTGTGTTAACACAGAGCAAGGCTAGCTTGGTACCCCTGTTTCCAGTATTTATGCTAAGCTATGCTAACTTGCTTCTCATATTTTCTGTACGTACATACATGTCATAGGTATCAATCTTCTCCTCTAACTCTCAGCAATAACATGATTGACTGCACTTTCCAAAACTCTCAACTAATCCTTATTAATTATTAATTGTTATTAATTAACCAATGATCCACTAACAGTTCTGGAACATGTCTCTGTGCAGGTCGTCTCTGACCTGCCCTCACTGCCAGAAACAGAGCAACACCTTCGATCCTTTCCTCTGCATCTCACTGCCAATCCCGGTACCTCACACACGGTAAGCCGGCTCTGCATCCGCTTTGCATGAGAAGGAAAATATCTGTCAGACGAAAAACAAACTTCCAAAAATGCGTCGAGATGTGATGTATTCTGGACGTGGAATTAAAAAGAGTGTCAACCCCGGATTAGCAAAACCCGAGGAGAGATGTGACAGGAGGGAGCTAAAATTAGGAGATGCCATGAACCTTTGAAACATCAGTCCTGCCGCGGCTATGGAACAGCCAATTAATTTCAATGTGTCTGTGTTGCAGGCCGCTGTATGTGACAGTGGTGTACCAAGGAAAGTGTTCCCACTGTATGAGAGTCGGGGTGGCGGTGCCGCTCTCCGGCACCGTGTCCAGGCTGAGACAAGCTGTGGCCCAGGAGACCAAAATCCCTGCGCAACAGGTGCTGCCACGTTCTGAAACTTTTCTGCTGGAGGCTGTTAATGCATTAAAATTAAGAGGATTAAAGTTCTTTCAGGAAATAGGATGGAACAGTTTGCCATGAGGGAATTAGGAGGCTTGATTTGTTTTTGACTAGGAGACGAGAATTATCTCAGTTGATTTGAGCCACCGTTTTATAATTAACACTAAGTAAACATGTCAATCTTCTATGTTTTGAAATAAAGTCTCTTTATTAATAACTTGCTGCTTTTAACTGCCACAAATTCTAATCACATGAATGAATCCTAACGTCGCCCTTCTCTGTTCAGATCGCCCTCACTGAAATGTACTTCGACGGCTTCCATCGCTCCTTCTGCGACGACGACGACGACCTGGAGATCATTCAGGAGAGCGACTCCATCTTTGCCTTCGAGACACCTGAGCTGTTCAGACCGGAGCAGATCCGCTCCAAGAGAAGCGGTACATCATCCTGTTTACTCCTCCCCGCCCCCTCCCCTTCCCCAGTCCGAAATCAGTTTAGCTCAGGAATGGAGAGTAGGTTAGAAATGGACCAACATTGGAGAAGCGCCCAGTTGGATTGATTCACCAAGCAGGAGATATATTTTTGGAGAGTTTGTAACTTTCATTTGTTCCTTTCAGGGAGCCCACATGCAAATCTGAACCAGAACAATCTGAAGTACGGAACAGACAACAACAGGATTCCCGCGCAAATACAAGAGCCGACGACACCCCCGGCGAGTCCTAATAAGAACAGCGGGCAGGCGGAGAAGATCGTCCTGCTGGTGTGTAACAGGGCCTGCGCTGGACAGCAGGGACGCAGGTATGATCTAATATCAGGGGCCGACTCTGACCTAACTCACTTATGAGATATGGAGCTGACATGACTGGAGTCTACAGGCCCATGTTTTAATGAATCATAAACATGTAATAATGCAATTATGACCCCATTGCCAAAATGTTGGCGTACAAATTCATGAATTAGTCAGTAATTATACAGTTCCTCTAAGACATCCAGCCGCCCCCATTATCTCATTACGTTTGAACTCATGTATAGAAATCTACCGAAAGCTGACTATGCATTGTTGTGCACTTGATTTGTTCAAGGGGTCGCCATGGTAATTTGCCCTCCTACACGTGTTTGTATATGAGCAATGGACTTAACCTACAGTTCACACTAGAATAGCACATGCTCCTGAAACCATATTTACATTTAAGCTTGGCAAATAACGCACACTCATATTACCCCGCCTAAACATCCCTGATCCGTGAAACAAACATACAAAGTAATAAAATACTTTGGAACACAACTTTAAATTGAATACATTTTATATCATAATAATTATAATATAACCTCTCTGTTTTGTTTCCCTGCAGATTTGGAAATCCATTCATTCTGTATTTGGAGCGAACAGTGACCTGGGACGTTCTCCAGAAAGAGATCCTGGAGAAGATGCGTCACATTTTGCGCCCCGGAGCCTTTGTGCAGGTTCAAACTCCCAACCTGCTTTCTACACCCTTTGATTATTTGTTATTTCTTTAGCAATCGTGTAAATTTGCTTATATTTGATCATGTCTCATCCCTGGTGGTCTTTAGGTGGGGCCCTTCACGTTACGTGTGGTGGGCGTGGTTGGAATCACGTATCTCTTGCCTCAGGAGGAACAGCCACTCTGCCATCCCTCTGTGGAGAGGTAATACCACTTATTACCACAAGGGGGGAGTGTTGCCTCAATTGAGTAGTTGTTACATAAATCCTGCAGTGTGTTCAAACCACTTAAATAGTTACAGTATGAAGTCAAACTCTTCAGTGCTTGTTTGGTGTATAAGACTTTAGATTTCATTTCCATTTATTATATCATATGGGATCTCAAGTGGAATATTACTTCAGTGTATCTTCAAGTTGCTCTGTACTGTTTTATTATATAAGCTGTATAAGTGTATAAAATGTTAAGAGTAATTCTCTCAATGTAATATTATTTAACAGGGCGTACAAGTCCTGCGGCCCTGGAGGACCACCTCATGTCAAGATTGTGGTTGAATGGGACAAGGAGACAAAAGACTAGTAAGTGAAAAACACCCACTTCATTAAGCACGTGGCAGATGTTTGGTGTGTTGTGTTGTGCCTTTCCGGGATTCTGTGTGATCCCTCTGTGACTTGTGTCTCGCTGTGTCCGCAGTCTCTTCAAAAGAACCGAGGACGAATACATCCCGGACGCTGAGAGTGTGCGTCAGGTGAAGGAGCAGCACCTGCAGCCTCAGACGTGCTCGCTGGCCCAGTGCTTTCAACTCTACACCAAAGAGGAGCAGGTAGCCTGAGACATGGGTTCATGGGGTATTTAGTAATGTGGATATTGTCACAGACAGGGAAACAATACGTGGCTTGATTTAAGCGGATAACTCCATTTCCTGTGAAAAGAGACGTGTTCTAAAACGTCTCTGTTGTTCCGGAGTAATCAAGAGCCAGATCAGGTTAATCCAACAATTCTCTCTCCATATATATGAACTTGAAGTTTTCAACTTGCAGCTCACACACATTCTCCTTTTTTTCATTAGTTATTTCCAGGTCTCCCTCCCTTTCCCAGTTTTGTTTTGCAAACAATTACATTTTGCCTGTTATAGCCCTTATGAAGTTTCCAGATGCATTTTCTGATTCGACTTCAAAATATATGTATCATATAATTTTGTTTACTGTGGGACAAAAACAAAGGTTTTTCAGATTTAAGCAAGACAATATATGATTTCTTGGTGAATATTTACGTTTAGCAAAATGTATATTTTCTTTTAAAATATATTTTGGCCGTTGATAAGAAGGCATATACATAAAATGGGGAGAGAGAATGCTGAGGACATGCAGCAAAAGGCCCAGTCATCTCTATTTAGAATTAGAAATAAAAGTTTCTAAAATTTTCTGGACAATAAAATGTAGGGGTACCCGCTCTAGGTGTGCTGGCAGAGATTTAGAGATTGTATGGTTCCAAAAAAATAAAAGAGCTGAGCTTTCATGAAACAAAAAATAAAGAGCACATGAGGCAGACTTTATAATAGTTACTCTTTAATATCTGATGTTCTCCACATTTCAGCTGGCTCCGGATGACGCGTGGCGGTGTCCACACTGTAAGCAGCTTCAGCAGGGCAGCATCAAGCTCAGTCTGTGGACCCTGCCAGACATCCTCATACTCCACCTGAAGCGCTTCAGACAGGTAGTGATACACAATGCATTTTCACATAACTGTACGAGGTGCATATAGAAAAACCTGCTGTCGAATTCAACGCTGTGCACGTTGTTGTGTTCCTCAGGATGCGGATCGACGGATGAAGATGCAGAACATGGTGAAGTTCCCGCTCACCGGTATGGACATGGCCCCCCACATGGTAAAGAGGAGCCAGAGCAGCTGGAGCCTCCCCTCCCACTGGTCACCATGGCGACGGCCCTATGGGATGGGGCGTGATCCGGAGGACTTCCTCTATGACCTGTACGCGGTGTGTAACCACCACGGGACCATGCAGGGAGGTCATTACACAGGTAACAGAGCCCCATGTCACGCACAACCAAATACAGACGTCCCTATACAGTTATTGTATTAAAGATATAATATGTAGAAATTCTTCATTAAAATACATAAAAAAGACCAGACATATTTTATATATTTTTTGACATGTGTACTTACCCAAAGAGAAATATCAATTGTTACTTAAGTTAACAGGAAGTTTCATTTCATCTCCTTTTAAATGAAATAAATGCACTTGTGCTACAACCTCCAGATAAAAGGACGAACACTCTTAGCCAGTTAGCTAGTTAGCCAATGGGCTCACTAGGCTTGTTTTCCTTCCTTGTACCTTAAACTGGTTTGTTTTTTATAAAAAACCTTCACAATATATTTATCATATCTTATTTATTTGTCTCTTTTAGCTCACTGTAAGAACTCCATTGACGGACAGTGGTACTGCTTTGATGATAGTGACGTTCATCCCATGTCTGAAGATGAGGTCTGCAAGCAGACTGCTTACATCTTGTTCTATCAAAGACGAGCCACTATTCCATCCTGGTCTGCCAACAGCTCTGTGGGAGGTAACTTTTATTGATATGAGGCTCGACACTGCCTCTCATACTGTATATGTTCGGTTATTGTTAATGGTATAAATTGCAAATGTTCAGCCGCTCTCTGTTTGGACCTTTAGGTTCCACCAGTTCTTCGTTGTGTGAGCACTGGATTAGTCGGCTGATGGGCAGCCGTCCACCCAGCCAAGCCTCATCTGGTTCCTCCAGACGCACCTCATTGGCCTCCCTCTCTGAATCCGCTGAGTTTACTGCTGAACGGAGCGAGGACGATGGTGAAGGAGACTTATGCATTTCTCTGTGGATTTCCTCAATATTATCTTTGAGAGTCTAACATTTGTCTGTGTCTCTCTACAAAGCAGGCCTATCAAGTCGCCCAGCAGTGAGAGGCATGCAGAGGCAAACCTTCACCGCGAGATCTTCCATCGCCAGTCCGTTGGTTCTCAGTGAAAATGGCACTAAACCATCCTGGTCCCACTCTGCTAAGCTCCAGCTTCGTTCCAACTCTCCCTCACGCTTCTCCCTGGAGTCCCACTCCTCCTCCCCGACTCTGGAGATGATAGGAGAGGTTGTTGATAACCAGCAGTCAACCGCCTGCTTCACTGGGTCGCCTAAGCCGGACAGACTGTCAGGGTGCAAGTTGGCCCTTACAGCTTCGGATAGTAATCCTGGCAGTAAGAGGCTGATAGAGCAGCTTCACTCCAAGGCTGTGATACAGGCGGAGCAGAGGAGCTCCAGCCAGGCTGGGGATAACAACAAAATAGTTAGTCCTGATGAGCAAGTTAGTCCTCGACATGGGGCAGCTGCTAAAGAGCCGAAACAAAGAAACGGGGCTGCAGATAGCACAGGTGGTAAAAAGACCTCAGCAAAGACTGGGTTAGAGAGTGAAAGGAGTCCCAAGAAGCGTCCCACCACCTCCTCAACATCGTCCAGCTCTTGCTCTCCTGCGTCCCCGGCCATTGACAAGTCACCGTCTCGAACCCAGACAAAGGGTGCAGCATCAGCATCAAACCCCAAGGACAAGAGTGATGGACCTCCTAAAACTAGCAAGGCTGGTTCCTCGAAAACAGCAACGCCCTCCAAAAAAGGGTCCTCTCAAACCTCGGACGCATTACATCCAGACTCTGCCCAACAGAGGAAGGGTGGTCCTCCAGGAGCACAAAGCTCACACCCTCAGAGAAAGGCATCACCTAGAGATGGAGGTGAGAAAAGCTCCGTCTCTGCAAGGACTAGAGCAGCAGAAAGGAGTGCAAGCCGTGATTCCTCACGGCCCAATGCTGTTTCTGAGAGAAAGGTCAGCCAAGGAGGACCTCCCTCAAGAACAAGTGCCGCTAGTAGAGCGGAGGGCAGGCCGGGTCGGGCTTCAGAGAACAGGGAGGTAGCCCGTAACTCTAGCAGTAGCTCCTCTGTGACTAGTCTCAGATCCTCGAGCGTTGGCGTCTCGTCTTCGAGCTCAGCACCACCATTAAGGGGACCCCGAATGAACAATAAGACGGAGGACAAAGGTCTGTCCTTCTTCAAAACTGCTCTGAGGCCCAAGGAGACCCGTAAGTCAGCTGATGGTGGTAAATCAGGGTACAGCAGAGGCAAAAGGAAGTCCAGAGGAAAGTGTTGGTGATGCAGCTAAAGAAGGAAGCCAACATGCAGCAAGCAGGAAAGCCCAGAATGGGGCTTCAGAGGCCCCAGAGTAACGTGACCACAGCCAAAGACAAGGAATCCTCGAAGGCATCTGCCGCAGCCAAGCATTCACTGCTGCCCTCAACAAAGTCCAAGCTTTCTGGAGCGGAAAAGACAACCCAGTCCTCCGCCAATGCAAAGGACCTTTCAAAGAAGGAGCCTGCTAAAAAGACAATGCCGTCCAGGAAGATCCCCATCAACTCTACACAATCCAGCCAGAGGTCCAAGTGATGTTGCATTGAAGACTCGATAACAATTTCTCAAGTGCAGCTCCAAGGTGTTTTAACCATCAAATTAGACCTGAGTGTCTGACCAACATCTTTAAAGCACCTGTAGCTTTTCAGTGGTTACTGAATACCAGCTGCCATACTGGACGCGTACTGTCCACATTGTTAAATAGTTATTTAGGAATGGATTTTAACAAAGCACTTTGTATGGATTGCATTGTTTTTGAGGAATATTCTACTGTATTGTAAATAAGCATGGACTCCACATGTATCGAAATGATTGCCTTGTTCTGTCTGTAGCATAGTTGGGAGATGTACATCTCAGTAAGAGGTGAAAATAAAGGTGACTTTGCACAAGATGGAAAGCAAATATACTGTAAAAGGTGAAGCGATACTTTTGAGAACTATCAAACATGGACCACTCAGTCACCAAAGGAAGTTTACTGGCAATTTTTAACATGCGGATGCAGTGAAATGCTGAATTATTTCCAAAAATAACATATAGCTCTCCTTCAATATCGAGAGCCATATGTCAACAACAAACATCAGTGCCTCAGATAATCATAGTGAAGTATTTAACCTAAATTCTATAACTGCAGGTGTAGGACGATTTATAATTCAATTTTAATATTTACTAAGCACTGAAAATGTAATTTCAAGTAAAACACAATTTAGCCTATTTAACCTGAACTGCTGTTTACATATGCTCCTCGGTGTAGTAATTGTGCAACAGCCTTTAAGGAGAAGGGGAAGGAGAGGGAGGAGTCTGTCATGGAGGTGCAGGAATGAAGCATGTGTCGTTGGTGTTTAATGTCTGGAGACCTGGGTTTTGTAATGACTCTAAAATGTTTTGTGTTTGATTTAGCAGTGATAACCTGTTAACCCCCACCCCCCACCCCCTAAGACGAGCTCCCCCCACCCGTCACCACCTCTGCCCTCCAGCTGCTGATGCCAACACCTACCGGCGGTTCCCATGCTCCTCATGGGGACCAGCATCTTCAGACTGCCAGACATCTCCAAACATTCCTCTCAGATGAACACAGGGTTTATGTAAAAACAACACTACACGCGCTAAGACGACATATTCGAAAGACAGCTGGGTTTTGCCTCGGTTGAACACCACACATGTACGTAGACTAATGGCGCGTTAAGAGTCAGCAACCCCCCACCCCCACCCCCGTTCTCTGTCTTTCACGTGTTACATTGCAGCTTGCGCACATCTCTACCTTGCATCGAAACGCATAGATAAACACTGAATGCACTGAGAAAAAATAAATAAAACACACCTGTCACGAAGTATACGACCGTTGTTGCATGCTGAAATTGCTTATGCATGCACTTAACTATGCAAGCAGATTCTTGCTGATGCCCACACTGAGTATGTAGACGTGCTACTCTTGGATGTGTATATATTTCTAACTGTATATTTTTCCAAATGCCAGCATCAGAGAGCATGTTGAGGCATACTTTATTAAAGCTTTGTTTGCACATTTCTTCGACAGTTAATATACATTTTTGTATGAATGATAAGTATTGCTCATTCACCCTCTCAAAGTAAATCAACGCATTTGCAAAGTAACGTTTTCTGTACTGTGTGTTCCTTCGTCTCATGTTTTTACCTCGACGTCTTTTAAAAGGCAATTTTTTAAAAATGTTTTTTGCTGCAATTTAGGACTAATGGTGAAACTCTCATCATCGCGTCTTTTACCACTTTAAACTGTAAGAGCTCGGAAACTAAAACGACGCATTCAAAAGACACCTCTAGTGTAAAGTACTGTGCATGCCCTGATGTGTGGCTTGTTTTTTGGTTCTAAATATATATTATACACGTTTTTTTCAATGTAGGCCGGGACAGTATAAACAAAATGCTGCCATTTGATCCGTTATTTGTCTGTTTTTGTCTTAAAAAATCCCCCAAATTTACGATGTGCAATATTTTCTCAACTATCTGAAGTTGTCTTGATTTTCATTTTTGTACGATTCAACCTCAGACCTACTTACAATACAACAATAGACAGATGTTATACCTTTACTGAAGTACTGTAAACCACAATATCTTGAGTTTTTCACTGTGAAAAGGATTGCACTGTAAGGCTTCATCGAATCATTTTTTCGTCCCACAGATACAGATTCACAAATATTAGTTATGGTTATATAAATATCACAGCTATAGATCAAGTGAATGTCACATTCAAGGAGAAGTGTGCGATGCTAAGCCAGAGCAGCTGGACTGTAAACTGCTTCAAAGAGCCTTCTGGCACACGGTGCAGAATAAATCTAAATGTTAACTTCAGTGCCTGGTGGCTACAGTGAGTTGAAACTGTGCTATTACAGCGATACATGCAGTATATGAACTGACTTATGTTTGTCTCATCCACTTTAAGTGAAACCTTGCAGGTGCTGGCTATAAGAGAGGGATGTATAAATATAGTGAGGTGCTATGAGGAGTTATTTATTTTCACAAATGCATGAGAGCAATTTTTTTCTTTTTATTCTTTTTTTTCTATTCATATTCTGTGATATAATGTAATTTTGACCTGTGGTGTGTTCATCTGTTTTATTGGGGGAGTAGCAGCGTGTGCTGGCATTGATTTGGCAACGCAAGACAAACGACAGCAGAATCTAATCATGTCATGAAAATAAAATTTTGTTGACATACAAAGTATGTAGTTCTGGGTGATTTGATGTATTTTTTTTTGTACGGACATTTTTTTTTGTGCAGTTACTTTTTGTTCCACTTGGTGGCGCTCAGTGTTTGCCTGAGAGACCCCAGTTGAAACAGAAATAAAATAATTTGGGGAATGAGGCTGAGCTCGACCTGAATTAGCTGTTAAATGCCCTTCAGTTGGAACTTGTGGGTTAACTGAGATGTATGGTAGCATCGGATCTAACTGTGACACTGAGGGAGATGATTTAATATTAAACTACCGGCACCATCATTTATTTAGGGCTGATTCAATTGTGCTTTTATTAGTTTGGCCCAAGGCTGAGCGTATTAAGAATTAATGCGGCCTCTTTGTCTCTCCGTTCTTGTAATTTTGAATAACAGTCATCAGTTTTGGGAATTGCATTTTCACCCTCTCACTTCTCAGCTGCCGTATTGAAATTGTGAAAATCACCTTTGGTGTGATGGGGCTGCAACATGCGTCTCTTAGCAGCAGCAGGGGAGACACAGTGTTGTTTATTTCATTAGGAATTTGAGCGTTTGTCTCTATTCGACAGTAAAATGTATGGATGTGAACTTAATATGCATGTATGAGTGTGATTAGAAAATCTGCAGACTGCAACCAGGACCATTCTGTGAGGATGCCAGGCTTCTCCTCTGCTCAAATCAATAATCATTTGCCAATTGTATCAGTTCCAAAAGAACATAATTATCAAGACGTCAGTGGAGTATTCAGCAACTTTTGTGACATTACCCTCCTTGACTCTTCAACACGATGACATGCTCTTCACTTTTTTTTTGCTTTTGCTACACTGATGTGTTTGATGCATTTCAGAGAGGCAATTTAATCGTATTGATCAATCCAGTCGTGGCGTCTCCTGGGGCCAAACTCGATCCTTGATGCTGCGGCTACGTCTCCATTTTGAGAATCTCTCGTCCCTGGACGGAGGAGTGACGACGAGCAGGATCTTGATGATTAGCTTTCACCTTCTCACCACTCGCTGTTTGGGTGGATCGATGCGTGCGCTGCTGAGGTAAATGGGACACACATGGGGGGGGGGTGGCCACAATGTGAGGAACACCTGTGTAATAGCACACTTAGCCCTGGAACACTGTGAGCGTCAGAATGATTCTGCTGAGATTATTACAAAGATTTTTCATCTAACTTGTTGAACTTATGTTTGTGGTGGCATTGTACTGTGTATGTGTATAATGTTACATTGTTTTACATTATAATAGTTTATCACACATCATATTGTGTAACAAAATAACAGATCAAACTACAATCAATAATTACAAAGCAGTTCAAATACAAATGCATAATAAAAGTAAAAGAGTGCGATTGAATTGAATTACACTTTTAATATTGCATCTCCTGATATATGTATTGCAGTTAATGATTTTCTCAGGCTTGTCCATACACAGCACATGCATTGTGAAAAAACCGAAAGAATGAACCATTCTCATAATTTTATTCAATCAGTGCTTTGACCAGTCAGTCCACTAACATGGAGGAGGTGGGGTCGTGATATACACTGCAGCCATGCCACTAAGGGGCAATCAAGATGATTTGGCTTCACTTTTGGGTAGCTGTACTTCAGTGCTGCATTCACACGGGAAAGTAACAATGTGAACAGCTGTGTTGACAGTTGGATTTATTTATGGGTGGGAATGTTTTCAAGACGCATGTGAAATGGACAACTGAAAAAACGCCCTGTTTAGAATAATTAATTCAAAGTCAACTTCAGTTGATGTTAAGGGTAAAAGGTCCATTCTGAAGGATTTCATTTTCAATTCATTGGCAATAATCGAAAATTTGTGTATGATGACTTGGATCTAATATTCATTGTGTTTTTGATACTTTAGAATAAACCTATAATTTTTTAACTGGAGCATGTCCTCTTCAATGGAGCCCCCTCCCCCCCAATGTTGCACTTCCATGTTTCTAAAGTAACCCGAACAAATCAAACGCTGGCTCTAGAGATTTCATTTCACCAGGCAACTTTAAAGTTCTCCCATACAAGCTGTGGAGGGGAGGATGAGGCAAGGATAAGTCAGCTGATTGCAATCTGCCACATCACAGCCAGATGGCACTAGATAGCCAAAACTTGTTAAATTAAAACAGTGAAAAACAGGCTCCGCCCTTTTAGTTTTTTTACTTCCCAAATAACTAAAACTGTTATCGTCTCCTATTCATCTTAGGATTTTAGCATTGCACTAAATAACAACCTACACATGACTAAATGTATTCTCAATGCGAGCCTCCCCCCTCTTGCTGGATGGCAAACAAATTCAATTATTTAGTCGTCTCAGGAGCGTGCGTGTCAGTTATTTCTCTTCTCCCGAGTCCAGTGAAGCAGTACTTTATTCCCCTTTTAATTGGAGATGAAAAATCTAGCGAGCTCTGAGTGCAGTTGGAGAGAGAGCACACTGCTTTTTAGGCGATGCAATATACATAACGTGTCATGTGGGACATCCGAGGCTGAATTACATAACCCAGAGTGGTGCGTTGAAAACAACACCCAAGGAAACCGTGTTCTTGTTGGCAGGCCACAGGCAACTCCCATGAACCATCAGGATTAGTCCTCATTGTTCCTTTCCCAGTCATTAGTCTGTTACGCAACAGAACCATCACACAGGATATAATCTCCATTAGTTCTCTGCTGAGCATTTCATCTTCACGCAGATGGTTTTAACTTCGAAATGGCGGAAAATCTTCACCTGAAAAAAACGTCTGAGACCCAGCAGCCATAATCCTCCCACATGCTGCGCCCTCTCTTCTCCGACATGAGGCCCAGCAGCGAGTGGCTGGAATCCCAAGAACTCGCCAATAACAGAGGACTCATCGGGATGCTAGGGAGCGAGGTGTGAAGTGTCAAAGCTGGACATACAGCCAGCGCATGTCTGCCACGCTTCCGCTGACACTCATCCTACACCGTCGGCCGTGCGAGGAATGATTGACTGAGAGGTTGATTATGCATCTTCCAGCCAGGTGGTTGGCAGGCAGAGCGGCGCATAACACCAGATTGCTGCATCAGCCAAAGTGTGGGGCCACGGTTTCTGGCATCGGTGTGTCTGGACGAACATCACAGGAATAATAAAACGATGCGGGGATGTCAATCATCACCTAAAATGTGCCTGTTCAGTTATAGATCCATTTTTTTCCCCCTCTTTTCACCCCGTTTCGTTGGCAGCAGTCTCTCCATCTTGTATCTTGTGTCATTAGAGGCGTTTGAGCGGTGCTGAGGCGGGAGACAGACGAGTTAAAAAACTCGAGGTTCCTGGGTTCTTGTGGGAGAGGGAGAAACTCTTTGATGTGGTGTAGTTTCATAGAGGCAAATAACACACTTTGATATTTCATAAGCCATCTCTGCAAAAAAAAATCAAACGGGCACAAACAGCACAAACACACACACACAAACACGCACACACACACACACACATCTGCGTGCACGCTCTGTCAGAGACGACGTTCGAATTACCACCCAGCCGAAAGATTTGCACTTATTGCGGCTTCAGATATTTGTCTTACACACGGCGCAGCTTTCGAAAAGTTCCAATCTTCTGGAGGACCGCTGAGTGAACGTCTGTCCCGTTTGATTTTGAGAGGAAGATAAATTAGTGCTTGGATGAACATAAAAGGTAATGTATTCATAAAAGCCGTGATGAGTGCAGCTGTCTCCAGCATCTGACATCCAATCTGAGACGAGCCGCCCGGGAGGTTGGACCATCCTCCACTGTGGGGGTGTGTGTGTGTGTGTGTGTTTGTGTGTGTGTGTGTGTGCCTGTGAGTGTACGTGTGTGTTTGTGCTGTGATGTTTATGAGCACAACAAAGAATTAATCATCTGATTGAATAACATTCATATTGAGGTGAGGAAACACAGTTTTGTCTTGATAATGGTTTAATCCCAGAATAGATAAATCAATAGTCATTGACGGGCAATATTTAAATGTCTGGGCAATATTCTATAGGATTAATTATTGATTAAGACAAATTGTTGCTAAAAATATTAGTGAATTAACAATTTTTGGCCTTTTGATTTAAAATAATTCTAGTTAATGTGAAATAATAATGGTTGTTATGATTGAACCCTTCTTTTAAATACAATTCACTCCATTTGTAATGCAGAAATGAATTAAGTCAGTTGAAGTCAACAAGTTATATTAACACACTTAATGAATGAAGGAATTATTATTATTATTATTATTATTGTTGTTATTGTTGTTTCCCATTATTTACTGATTGTTTTCACAGCCTAAATCTGTAAGTCAAGCATTTAGTCTTGCTCACCAGTCCCGGGAGACATTTTAAATCTAATTCTTCAGCCTCCGCTCACACTTTCCAATGAGTCAATTGGTCTTCTAGCATTAATTTGTATCTATAATACGTGCCAAGGCTTTTGCACAGCAAACCAAGACTGATGTGTAATTTAAAGCAGCTTCACACAGTGGAGGCGGGCTCCCAAATCCCACACTCGTCACCCAGGTTCAGTGTGTGCATCCTTTCAGGCTGCTCATTATACTAAAACTAATGCAGTTTAAGTAAAGGTTGCTCACACTGATATAATTCCCAGTTTGTTAATTATTTGGGTTTGGATCTGTTTTCATTACCTGTAAAAACAGTTTGGGCGTAGAAACCTTCCAGCAGAGCCTCTCACTCTCGCTGGCTTTCATTCTTGTTGCTCCGGCTCTGTGAGGCCTCCCGCACCGAGAAGCCCCATCCGCCCCCTTCCTCCCCGTCAAAACCCTAATGCACCGCGTGTCGACTCAGGTGTGGTCTCGAGCCCAGGGGTTGCCGATCCATCAGAGGTGTTTTGGTTGGCCGCGGATGTGAGGTTCATCTGGAGGCAGCCTTGGGATAAGGCTTGTTATTCTCCTCGGTGAGACATGAGCCACACACTCTAATTAGAACACATCTCCTGGTGGGAGAGATGCCTCCAATCTAATCAGCCCTGTATCTCACTTTAGCTGCTCCACACACAACACAGCCGCTCGTCTGACAAACACAGACGACAACGAGGAGATGGCACCGAACAACTGTTTCTTATTTGGAGGACTTTGCGGGAATTTCACAGATCTAAATCTTGAAAGGGGGCGCGTGCCCAGTGGATTCTCACATCTCTGCCATCTTCCTCTCACTTCCTGCTGGAGACAAGTTAAAAAGATGTGGGCAGGCGGCTGTTGACATGTATCAAATCGGAATGCAAATAAAAAAAAACTCTTTAAAACCAACAGATATTAAAAATAACTAAGACAACAGGCTCCGTTTCACCTGAAAATGAAGTCAGTTATACTTCTTCAGCCTTAACTTGAATAGAGTACGTCACACACACACACACACACCCTTATTAAGTCTCATCCCCACAGACTTCAGTTCTAACATCGGTCTGCAAATAGCTGCAGAACATGTATCGTTACGTGGCTGAGACCGGGCCACACTTGTCAGCACTTCACTTTAATTTGGCTCCAAAGCCACTGGTGACTTCGACCGCAGGGACATCCCGTCGGCTGCTGCACACGTTAAACTATTCTGAGGCATTAGGGCTGAAGGAGGCGCACGCGGCTCAATCGCAGCCACTGCAGTGTCAGCCGCTGTCTCGCTCGGAAACCAGGGAACCTCATTCTTTCTCTCGCGAAGAGCAGGGTGCAGGACGAGGCTGTGTGAATGTGCATTGCTTTTAATTCAGTACACCTTAAACAGAGCATGAATGTAAAACTTTGCTTGATTTTCCTTTCTTACGGTTGTTGCCATTACAGCATTGGTAACAGTTAAATTAAAAAAATACATATATAATACACAATATTAACATTTCAGGGGGGGACATGCTCCTTTAAAAAAAAATTATCCTTTGCCACTGCTTCCATCTTATTTCAGCGCTCATTAAAAATCCAAAAGAGTGAATGTTTGAAGCTGCATTAACCAAGTGGGATTCTGCTGGAGATGAACCACATTAGATGCACGGAGAACATCACTGTGACATTTAAACACTTTAAGTCAGTCCTAAGCCACCGCACTCCATATTATTTAGTTATTTTTTTATGTTTTTTGCTGCTTTGGATGAAAGTAGACTTTCTTTAAGTTTGGTTTATTCTCCCCTCGAGTAAAATAAGAAGCATTGCGGATTTAAGCATTAATCAATATGAGATTTCACAACGTTCAAAAATGACTATCAAGAATGCTCTAAGCCTCCTTCTGAAACTCTCTGCAGAGGGTGAGAGATAAAAAGAACAATATGTCTCTGCTCCCTGTCCTTGAAGTTTCATTATTAGTCCCGGCGATAAACCAGTGTTTATCACCAGCACGCAAACTGATCCCTTCAGCTCCTTCAGGTATTTTGAGCATTCGATAATTACCAAAGCGTCTCTATGGGGATGAAATAATGTTGCACGATATATGAAAATCCCTTAATTAAAACGTAACCTTGCGTGGGGAACAGTTTGAAGGGAATCATTTAGTCCCAATGTTTCCACAACAACAACAACAACAACAACAAGAAAAGATGTATTCATCAACACATTAGTCTTAACAAATGCTCGTTAAGCTTAACAAGCACCTCATTAGCTGGAGTGCAAATAGGTCACGTCGTGGTGCTGTGAAACGCAAAGGTTTGCAGGATTAGCATGAGTTTGGCTCCTGAGGGAATTCATATTTGAAAAGAAGGCTGAGTGTGTGTATATGTGTGTGTGTGTGTGTGTGTGTGTGTGTGTGTTTGAGAAAAGAGAAAGAGAGATTTGACCCACAAGCAATCTCTGGAGAGCCGTCCACTTGCAGAGTCTAATCAGAGTCTGGCTGATGCTTGGTCTCGGGGATCGCTCCTCTCCAGCCCTCAGGCCTAATTAGGACCCATGTGTACCGTACAGAGCTGCTGCTGCTGCTGCCTCACTGTGACGACTGGAGAGACGCTCACCTGTGTGTGTGTGTGTGTGTGTGTGTGTGTGTGTGTGTGTGTGTGTGTGTGTGCACGCAAGCCACAGAAATGAGCTGCCGGCGAGGGTGATGGGGAGAAGGCCGTGAGAGGTGCCGGAGCCACGCCGCCTCTACGCCCCCCACCTGGAGGTCGTGTGAGTTTAATGAATGTTAGGATGAGGAGAGAGGGAGAGAGAGAGTGGGAAAAAGAACATAGTCAGACGTCTGGGTCACACAGAGTCGAACATCTTTTATCATTTTTCCTTCTCTTTTCTTTAACGACCCACTGTAACCGTTTGCAGACGAGGAGGAAGAAGAACAAGGAGCCCGGAACACGCGAGTGGCTCTTCAAGACTTCCTGCGGCTCGGCTTCCCTATAGCACCATGTCAGACACCAACACTTCTTCAAAGCCCAGTGTACTAGCTGCTACATGCAAATTTCAAGAGAGCCTCAGATGAAGCAGCATTCCAACCGATAAAAGTGGCAGCAGACTTCTGAGGTATGGAGATAACAGCGAGAGGAGCGACGTGTCCCACATCTCCGCCGCGAGCGACAAGCCCAATTAATGAGCGTTATGACTTAAGAAAACAGACTCTCACAGTCACAGTGTTTTTAACATCTATTGTGACGGATGCAGATAAAGATGCTGAGTAAGTCTGTGCTCCTCTGTCTCTTTCAGGGAATATCTGATAAATATGTAATGTCCACGCATCAGCTTAACCTTGTGTAGGATCTCAATTTCTTGAGATTGATTTATATAAATTTGTTGCTGTTGTTTGTTTGGAGCGACAATTTTTAATTGCAAAGAATAGTTACAGAGTAAATATTTTGTGCTAAGAGGCTTCAATTAAAAACTAACTGGGAATAGGAGGCAATTATGATTGGACGGGGAAGCTGAACTAAAGGTTACCCACAATAAATTGAATGAGTACACAGCCAATTACAGCCCACACACTCTGTAACCACTTTATTTGACTGCCCCTGGCCTAACACTGTAATACAGTTTTCACTGTTTGGATACAAGTGGTGTCATAACCTCAGTTTTTATCCTGAGTCGTAATTTGCAGAGTTTCTGATGAGTGGGCCAAATTAATTTACACCTCTTTGGTATCTTTCAATCAGCTGTTGTTGTCAGATGGATCCAAAAAAAGTACTCACAATAAAAATGTCATGGTTTCATGGCACCCTACTGATAAGTTTCCCATGTATATAATGGATTCAGAATGTTATTTCCCAAATTACCTGATTCTGTAAAGGGAAGTATTTCTAAATAAATTGTGTGTGTGAGGTAAATCATTGGGCGGCATGGTGGTCCAGTGGTTCCCAGGTTCCAGCCACCAAAGTCACATGCACAGTTGGAGCTATCTCTAGGCTCCACCAGCTCATTCTCACTTCTCACCCAGACACGCTCGCCCCTGAGCCAATCACCCGTAAGACATCAATGTTTGCAGTGTTCTCTCTCACCTCCCTGTCTTCTCGCTGTCAGTTCAGTTCCGTGTTCAGAGTCCGGTTCCATCCCTGCACCGCCTCCCCTCCTGGTCATCTCCCTCCAGAAGCAGCCATGAGACGTCCCATCTTCGTGCTCTGTCACTATTTACTATAAAAGTGTTTCCTGATCACAACTGACTGTGGTGTGTGAGTGTGAGTGGTTGTTTGTCTCCGTGTGTCGGTTCTCTGACCGGTGACATGTCCAGGGCGTGCCCCGCCTCTCGCCCAGTGTCAGCTGGGATCAGTTCCCTCACGTTACCCTTAAAGAGTAAGTAGTATAATATGATTTCAATATAAACAACTCTTCCCCAACCTACTTGCATTGTTTCCCAGTAACAATATAACTTCACGCTATAATTTTTACTTAATCAGAGACTCAGAAAGATCTTCAAATTTATTTCTAAGTCTTAAACAGAAAGTCATTCCATCTTATTTCTAAACCAATTGTGTCTAAAGTGTTCCCTTTTTTAATCTTGCTTTAATTTCATCTTAAGTCTGTTTTGAACCCGGCTAATGCCTTTCATTATTTTACTTTATTTATGTCTATTGTCTTTCCTACAAACCTTATTTCTTACTTTAACTTTAATCCATTGCTTTCCTTTGCCCCTGATTGTAAAGCTCTCAACTCCTTGACTTGCATAACTGTGTTACAAACCAGCCTGATAATTAGCATATCATATAATAAATCTAATAAATCCTTAAGTTCCAAAGTCATAACCATCTCATCAACTTGTGCGATATTGAATCTGAGGGGCTGATCACTCACCACACACTGCCTCAGTTCATAAAATCTCCCATAATATCTCCTTCATACATCACAGAGGGTTTCTTCCTGTCTTCCTGCAGCCGAGCATCAGTCTGGCTGGAGCTCAGATATTCTCCCTTTAGTATTCACATCGTGTCGGGCAAATCCAAACTTTTTCCGCCGCAATCGTGCGACGCGCAGTCCCGGAATCTGTTTGATAACCTGCCACCACGAGGTGTTCCCTGCTTTGTCTTTGAAAAAGGGATTGAAATTCCTCACACCTTGCACCCACTCGTCGGCCAACTGCAAAGCGAGGCGACGCAACAAACCTTACACAGGATGCAATAAACCTCGGAGGTTTTCACTGGCGACGCAGGTGACAGATATGAAAAGTGTCACAGCAGTCTAATCTGTCCAGGAGCACATTTTTTTTTGCTGGTGAGGAGGGGCGGCACAAACGCAGCCGCTTTCCCAGAGGTTGAGTAATGACGTCAATTTGTCAGTTTCATGAAACATTCTTTGATTTTTGTGTTTTTGTAGAATTCAAGCAAAAGCAGGGCTTGAAAGGATTTTTGTTTTTTTAAATGGAATCAGCATGAACGTTACAAGGTCCAGAATCCACATGAGACAGACTCATTATTCCACGATTGTATTTGTGCATCTCTGTGGGTGAGGCCATGATTAAATACCTTTTGTAACAAAAATATAAACATGGATTTTTGCGGACGTGACCACAGAATACAAAGTGAGGTTCTGCTCGCAATAGCATGTATAGGAAAAAAAAATCTGTATAGAAACTGATGAGACCAACGGTTAGGAACATTAGGTGGGTCACACTTGTGTTATGGCTTTACACGTTGGATTTACCACCACAGTGCTGCAGCTTAATTCCGCTCTCCCTGAAGACTTCGCTGACATTTTCCAAGGTCTTGCTTTCAAACCCCTGCCTTGATTAGTGAAGCAGGTTTTTTCGAGAGGAACTAATCCCGTTCCCTGGAATTCTCTCTCTCTCTCTCTCTCTCCCTCTCCCTCTCTTTTTCTTTCGTTCTTTTTTTCAACAAACGAGTCAGCAAACGGGGGGATCTAGTCAGCGGCAATCCACAGTAACAGGAGGAAAAATCATGTGATCCTGAAGCTGAAATGAAATGATTTCTATATCTAGCGACAAACAGGACGCTGAGGATGGCGACTGCGATCGTGCAAGTGCAAAAAAGCAATGTCATCTCACATTTTATTTTTTATTGGTGTTGTTTTAAAAAGAATAATACTGCGTTTGCTGTTTTGCACAAATTGTCTGCAGACTGCTGATAGTTAGCTGTGATATAATACTGTATTTTTCTTGCACTATTTAAAAAGAAGCCGTTACTCCCACTTGAAATCATGACCCACCATTTCATAAAACTTGACATTATAAGGTCTATAGAAGTCTCGCAGTTGCTCGATAGCATCTCTGTCTATCTGCACATGAGTCCTGCCCTTGGACTTGCCCAGGCAGCGTGGCGACCCGCTGCTCTCCGGCTTCTTAAGGCAGGGGAAACCCTTGGTGCGGTTGAAATAGAAGTGTTTGTCTGTGACTATGCGCTTCAACCCGAGGAAGTCTTGAACCCGAGCCAGCTCCCCTGCCGGGTCTGTGATAAGACGCTCCCCGCTCACAAAGTGGATCTGAGCCAGGGGGAAGTAGCGGAGCCAGTTTTCGAGGTGCAGAGCGTACAGGCCGATGCGGATGGCGTTCCAGGACGTGTCCACTATGCCCAGGCACTGGTTCCTGAAGGCCAGCTCCTGGAAAGTCGGCAGGTCGGGGGTTTTGGACAGCGTCTGAGTGTAATCGGATATTGCACGAGTGACGGGGTCTCGCACCACCACGATGAGTTTGGTTTTCTGGGACAGGGCGGAGATCCGGCGTGGTGTTTCTTTCGTCACAAAGTAGCTCGGCGTCTTCTCCATCGTGATTTGGCTTTCAAGAGTCCTTGGCATTAAACCTCTGAATGAGAGATGGAGGAAACACAAAGCGAAAGTTCCAGTAAGATTAAGATTCCTCACTAGGGTTGCAAAATTCCGGGAATATTCAAAGCTGGAAACTTTCCATGGGAGTTATCGGGAATATACGGGAATATACGGGAATTAACGGGAATAAACTGGAAATTGTGTGGGTAATTTATACTAACTGTATTTATCTTGTCATATACAGACATAAATATAAACATTGTGTTTTGTCATAGGCCGATTTGAGCCCTGAGGAAGCTTTGGGCACTTGACTATATGCTTCTGGATCTTTGTGTCATTCTTAACATAGGTCTTTGCACAATATTTGCAAATGTACAAAGCCTTTCCTTCTACATTGGCTGGGGTGAAATGTCTCCACACATGAGATAGTGCACGTAGCATTGCTCTGTAGAATAAGATGAGAAAAAATCTTGTAAAAAAACACTAAAGCAATGCCAGAGATATAAATAGTTGGCCAATTGGAATCATCCTTAAAAATATTTTACAATTGATGGATAAATGAATAGAAATAGGCTAGATGGACAGATGAACAATCCTCAATCAGCATGCTAACATATTTTCTCCAGTAATATCATCGAAACTTACCTGACTAGTCCTGCACACTACAGCAGGCCTCAATAGCCCTGCTGTAATGTGCAGGATGCTGGCAATTATCTGTGCATGTGATGGAGAAATGCACAGTGCAGGGTTGAAATTCAACGTGCAGCTTGTGCTGCATTCCATACGTCTTTAAAATAGAGTTTGGAATGAATTTTTTTAGTGCTCAGCGTTTAATTTGTGTATATATTTTTTTCAAAATTCCCCAAAATTCCAGAGCTGAATATTCCCATGGAAATTTTCCGGAAATTTACCGGAAATTTTCCGACCCTTTGCAACCCTATTCCTCACTCACATTGACATTTCTTTGTATGTTAGTTTTAATCACCGCAAACGCTAAGAGACTCAGCCACAGAGGACATAATGTCCTTGTATTAAAAAAGTGTGTTTTAGATGCCTGGTGAATAGAGAAGAAGAATAACACATGATAACTGAGAAGCTCCAGTTTGGCTGTGAACCTTGTTTCTCCATGGAAATGATAATAGGAGCAGTGAAGCCCTGTCACAGTGGCCTGTTGTCACTGGAGACTTGCAGACAGCTCTCCTCTGCCTCAGCCCTGCCCGGCTCAACAGCAATAAATCACTCTGAAATGCAACAGAACACATGTAGCGGACTGACTCTGCCAGGTTACTTCTGGGTCTTCAAAGTAGGCCATTGTGCTCTTTGATAATAAAAGATTTGAACAGGTACGCCTTCACACAGTCATCGACTCAGTTTTGAGTGGAAAGTATCCGAGAACAAGAACAGACTTTAAAAAAGAGACGGTGAATAGAGCTGTGGAATTAGAGATGTATTCATATGATTAACCTCTCAATTAATTTGTTTATCCCTGTGTTTAGATAACATCAGAAATCTTTTAAAAAAATTCTAAGCCCCACGGCGATGTGAAATGTTTTGCTTTGTCCGATCGGCATCAAAACAATTTTACTGTTCAGACAAGGACAGCAAGCTTTGATTTAGATTTGAGATATTAGGAGCTGATTCATTATTGCATCTATTTTAATAACTGCCAAATTGATTATTGCAGCTCTATCTGTAAATTAACTCTCCTGGTCGTACCAGGGGCGGATCCAGGGGAGGTGCCAAGGGGGGCACTGGTCCATCTCAAATCGAAGTTCCCCTGTCCTTTACTGTCCTCTCAGTACTCTTTCTCTCAAATGAGCTAGTTACCTACTTATAACTAAATATGACAATCTGTTATGATTTTCTTTTCTATCACACAAGGAACTATTTTTCTATTTATATTCAATGATAGAGGTAACAGTAAAAAATTGACTTAACAGAATCAGGAGCTGTGCATGGTTGTTGGACATATAACTGGCCCCACTGTATAAACTATATAATCTGCCACTGGTTTGTAGAGGACTGGTATATTCCATCTGCTGCATTTAACCAGCTTGTCTCCAGGCTCTGCTAAATCTACCACTAGGGGGCACCACTCCAGGAATGCACTCAAAGAATTTAATTACGCTGTGCTAAATTGAAAATAAATACTGTTGCATAAAAAAAGGACACAGGTCATTTGAGAGGGGTTGAGATTCATTTTCTGTGTTTACATTCTTGAAACATGTGTTTATGTGTTTTCCGCAGGAGAGCACGTCCACGGCCCGCCTCGCCGCTCAGACTTGTTGAACAGTTAATACAGCTCTTCTCTTTTGTCCTCCTCAGCCCAGTCGGCATCTGAAGTGTCCACGATCAGGAACTCCAGGGGTCTTTCACCACATCTCCGATCCCTTTTCCTCTTCGCATGAAAAACTAAACATCGGCCCATTGAGAATCAGAGCACGAACAGTTATCTGGCCTTCACAGATGACCGTTTACATGTGTTTCAGAGAAGCAGCTGTTTGTTTTGAAGGCAATCCTCCAAAAAGTAGGCGGCTTGGCATTTGACCTCGGTGGCTTTGACAGCTGCCAATCAAGTTATGGTAATGGACGCGTGGTCCATGTCTGCATGACGCATCACTGAGATAAAAGAGCTCCAGCCTCCGAGCGTCCTGAGGAGCTCCAATTAGTGAAGATATTTCACTGCGTAATTATTTTATGATACCACTGATACACGTACCTCCTGTGGGGAACATGACGGCCGATCATTAACGTGGAATGTATTTGGAAGTCGAGCGGGTTGTGTGTTTGTGTGCACGTGTACACAATGCTTCATGACTGATGCATAAGTCCGCTTTTATTTTGTAACAATGATCTAGACGCTCTTTGGGCGTGATAGATACTTGATTAACCGTCAAACAAGGCAATCGTACAAGGATGACTGTGTCTACATCTTTTAGAATCAATAAAACTTTTATTTTAATTGTCATTTGTAGATTTTGCTGTAACCGCCACAAACAAACAACACAGCGTCTCAGAGGCCTGACAGCCAGAGGATCCCTGCACGCCGCAGTTTACACTGTCTGTCTGCAGAGGTTTGGTTTTATGAGAAATCTGATGAATTGCTCCACACTACATCTTGGGAGGAAACAAAGAGGGCCACTGTTCGGCCGCTGTAAACAGAGCCCGGGATCCCAAAGTTCCTGGCGATAGGAACATAAAATGAGTCAGAAAAACTGCGGAAAAAAACACATCGAGCATGTTGGCCCTCCTCTGAACGCAGTGTACTGTACACAGAGCGGCAGAGAGGAGGGGGACGAGGACTGGGCGACGCCGACAGGGAGAAGCTGGCTTCACACGATGCTCAGCAGCCTTTACACTGATTACACAGAGACTTACAGTTGTCTCAGCTTTCATGTAAAGAATCATAACCTATCTATAAGGTTAAAGTAAGTCTAGATTGGATGATTGATACACACAATATAACCTATTTAATACCAGTATGTTTCAAATTCAAGTTGTAGAAATTCAGAATTAATAAAACATACTAAGAAGTACATGACATTTATATTGGCTATATATCCGACATACCTACTTGCCCCTCTGTTTTAATTGTGGCCCCTGGTTTAGAAACATCCTAGATCCCTCACTGTCACTTTATTTATCTAAATTTAGCACATAAGCAGATTGACGTTTGTTTACAGTGCAGAACAATTTCCCTGTTTGTGTAAATGCAATTGTTCTATATTCCCTTGTTCAATATTTATACTGTCTTTATCATGTTAACACTGCAATATTTAGGTTATTTCATGTTTATAATGCATGTTTAATTATTATTTTGCTATCACCTTTTCAATGTGGGAAATTCCCCCCATTGGGAGACTGGTAAAGGAAAATCCTACTTAATTATAAAACTTCAATTAAGGCATCTTTCATTAACTTTCCAGGTATTTTGGTGATGACGCAACAAACTGCCCATCTGACCTTCTGACCCTGGATCCGCCCCTGGACATGACACACGCATGTACAGGTGAGCTCTTACCTGTACCACTCCAGGCCTCTGTCATAGTTCCGGTCGAAGAAGTGCGTCTCTGTGCCAGCTGCTCGCACATCTGGATGGATCCTGATGAACTCCAGCACGGCTCTCGTCCCTCCCTTTTTCACACCGACGATGATCGCGTTCGGCAACTTTTTATTCCCAAACTTTGAATTCCCCATCAGAGGACTGGGAGTGTCGCTCCTGACGGCGAGGTGGTGACTGGATGAGGAGGAGGAGGATGAGGAGGAGGAGGAGGAGGAGGAGACGCGCTGCTCGGGCTTCTTCTCCCTGGGGCTGCACCTCGGCGCTGCCCGGTCTCGCCTCCAACTGCAAGACGCAGGAGAGGGAGGATTTCTGGAGCCGCCTTTTGGCTCCATCGGCCGGGACGAGGTGACAGCTCGGCGGCGCATCACCTGTCCTGTGCATGACGGTGCCCACGGGGAAGAGGGCGCAGTAGCACAGGTAGGACAGGAACAGGGAGAGCAGGCAGATGGAGGTTCTCGTGAGCCGGTGCGAGAAGGGGAGAAGTCGACTGAGGAGGAGCACGCATGCCATCTCTCCATGGATGTGAGCAGTGCATGGTTTTCGAATGGGTCCTCTCCTAGATCCCGTGCGGCTGCTGTCAAAGTGGCCGAACTGCCCAACACACTCCAGGGCAGAAACAAATGCGTAAAAACTTCAGTTCACCACTTCCCTCACTTCATCCACAGCATCACAGTCCACGCGTCTGCTCGGGTCAGTAAAGGAACATGAATCCCTGGCGGCGGCGCACCGACGTCCTCCTGTTCCAAAACTCCCGGGCGTCTCCATGGTCGTGGCGCACGAGGAGCGCGCTCTCTCCGGTGGCTCGAGCGCACTGTCAGCTCGAGACCTGCCGAGAGACAGAGAAATACTTCACCGCGGTGACGTCAGAGCATCTTTGCAACTGAGCGGTGGGAACGTATCCAGCTCTCTCCCTCTCTCTCTCCTCTCTCTCTCCTCTCTCTCAGACATCTGACTTCCCCCTCAGGAAACAGGCGAGATGAGTCCACAAGGCTGATTTTCATCCACATTTAAGGGGAATATGTTCACATAACAAGAAGCAAAATATATGCATGTTTCACACATACTTAGCTACATGACAGAAAAACTTAAAGGGGAAATGAAAATTCACTCATTATCTACTCCCCACTCTGCCGATGGAGGGATGGGTGAAGTGTTTGAGTCCACAAAACACTTCTGGAGTTTCGGGGGTAAACAGCGTTGCAGCCAAATCCAATACAGTTGAAGCAAATGGTGACCACTGCTTCAAACTTAAAAGAACAGGATAACAAACATATAATGCCTCTATACTGCTCCTGTGGTGTCATCCAAGTGTCCATAAGCCCCGACTTTCAAATTCGACTGGAAACGTCATATACACCTTCTTTTAGGCCAAAATCTCAGCTGATATCCACCTGCTTTCTGCAGTTCTTGCAAGAGCTCGTGATTATCATGAGTTTGACTCAATTCTATTGGATTTGGTTGGATTTTTGGGTGAACTATCCCTTTAAAGGGGGAAAAACATCCAGAACCAACCTTAACTTAGTAATATAATTTCTTTTAAAAAATCCTTCAGAGGTGACACAGACATTTCACCTCACTCTTGTTCATGGTGACCCTAACTATCAGTTTGTTTAAGTTTCAGAAGATTTTATTTTGGAATATTTGAGAAAATGAAAGGCCAAGTTAGCTGCTTTTTATTACGGCATCCAAAGCTTCTTATATTATTTTAAATATTTTCTAGAATAAACCATGAACTAATTGTTTCAGAGCCTCAAAATGTGATTAAAAATGAAAGTAGCATAGAACTTTTAACTGCAATCAATTCATGTAAACTTCATCTATATGTTATGAATATTTTCATTTGAGCATGAAGAAAAAACCTGTAATTAAAACACTTTTTTTACACATGTGGTTAAGACATGTTTAAACCAAGAGAACTTACAGCCGAAACACATCCTTAAACATCCCTAATTTCTTGTAATCTTTCATTTTTTTTTCTTATTCATTTGAAATTTGAATATAACACATTCTGTTTTAAATGATGCTTGATTAATTAAAAAAATCCAAATGAGATAAACCCTATTATTAACATTTCCACATCTATCTTTCTGTCACTGTCGTGGTTGTAGTACTAGCATAGAACTTTACTCTGCATTAATACATTTATATGAATGAATGTTTCATAGACTCTATTTTTATCAAGTATACGACTCGACAGAGGAAATGCTCTTGATCCTCGAACACAACTACACTGGGGGAAATAACAAACTACCAAAGAGGATTGTCCACATGTGTTCAGATGATCCCTTGGATGAAGGTTTTGTTTCAGTTATGACAAAAACTCTGAGCGGAGTTGTCGACCATCTGTTGGTGATATAGTTAGTACTTTCCCATTCCCCACTGCATGGCTACTGCCTGGCTGGACTGTAAACTCTATGTCTCCACCTTTTAGAGGCCCAGGGATTCCAGGGCCATGGAGCGGTTGCCCACTTGGTTCGGCCGATAATCCAGTCCTGAGAGGGTGTATCCTCCTGCGGCCTCAAACCAGTAATCTCATCCCTGGGATCGCTCTCCTCTGAGCGGAGGAAGTGTTTGGGTGTTGTTGGTGTCAGCAGAGTGTGCAGGGTTGGGTCATCCCTCTTAGTTTCCCCAGTGACTGATACAAATGCAGACAAGCCCGAGGTGCAAACAGAAGAGGATACAAACTCCCGGGACTGGGGATACACACAGGGAGGAGTCGAGGTGTCACCGAGCTGCTCCCGCGGGTGTCTGCGCCCAATCTCGGAGGCCTCTGATTAAAGAATGATTTATAGCGCTGGTCGGAGGGGCCCGCTCAGCAATTCGTCTAGTGAATGAGATTTTTCCACAAGAAGAGGGCGGGTAAATCAAACCTTGGGGCGAGAAGTCTGCAAAGCTCGGCGATAGGGCTCAAGTGATTAAATGTTATAATCGCCTCTGCTGAGCGGGTGGGTTGTTTCTTCGCGGTGCCACTTTCAAGGATACCCATCCCTAGAATCAGTTTAGCCTGGGTTTAATTTAGAGAACATATGTCTTGGTTTTGTTTATCACAGAGGTAATAGAGGTTAGCTTTGTGGACCGGCGTAAATTATGACAGAAGTGCAACGTGCTGCAATTGAATCCCATGCTATTTGTTTTACACTTACATAGAAAAACAAGATGATGTCAGAGGACGTCCTCAGGGAAAATGCCAAACTGATACAAGAAGAGATTGCTCTTGTGTCGTAATCTAACTTTTAAGGGAAGCAAGCAAAACAAAATAAAAGATGTGTCTGCCCAACGCGCACACTGTGTTTTTCTTGATATGGCTGGATGGCTTTTGGAGATTAGTGAATAAAAGGCCCTGACCGCTCCATCAGCAGCACTGCATCATTTGTCAGAGCTAAGTGAAACCTGAAGGGGGAACGTCAGCCTGTCGGGACTCTGATCCGACAGCGGGCACAGATACAGATGATCCAGACAACCTCACACTACAGATGGATGAAGAATCGCTCCCACAGACCCGCTTCACACCCCTTTTGTGACACAGTGCACACACAGGGACAAACTGAAATGTGTGTGTCAGTCAGAGAGTCAGCTGATGAAGTGTTAGGGTGTTTCTTCTGGGCCTCGGAGGATCCAGTAAACCACAAAGTATGAACAGACATGGGTAAACTGGAAATTGTGGATCTTTACATTTACCACTACCAATAGAATGGACAAAAGACGAGCAGAAATTATAATTGGAAAAGTACATCGGGAAATGAGAACAGACAAGAAAGTATTGTACATGATAATTAACAAAATGTTGTACATAATATAATTAGAAGTGATATTGGTCATGAAATAACTAATTGATATTGCAGCTGCAGCACATGATGAAAAAAGTCCGATGTGAATATTTAATTGTATTAGAATATGAGTTTGAAAAGCGACTTTTACTCTTCAGCTTTGAAATGTACGGAGGCTGCAGGCCTGTGAGAGCATATTATTGTCACGATACTGACCCCTGCTGGAGACACCACCGCAGTGCACCCATTGTGTGGCGGTCAAAGTGAAAGTAAAAGTAAGTGAAGAACCAGGTTCCTGTAAAAGCACAAGCAGAGGCTGGAACCCGACAGACCACAACCACAACCACACAAATCAGTGAGTATTCTCTATTTATTTACGGTCACATGTCATGTTTAATCGTTAAAGATCCGCTGGATGCAGCAACTGAGAACTGAGAACATTGTTCCAGCAAACAAGGAAATATCTCAGGTCGTAGGATGCAGAGGAAACATGACATCATTTTTTTGTAAGACAGAAATACGCAGATAGAATAATTCAGAAGTGAATTTTAATTTTTTTAAGATGGACTCCAGGATGTCAGAGACCACAATCCAAAAAACTGTTTATTATTTTTGTTTATTTTTCTCTTTTCAGGGAAAATGGTAAAAATTTACTCACAAGTGGAAGGAGAGACTTTTGGGGCTCATGATGCATTTCTTAAAAAACTGCGCAAGAAAGGAGCAAAGATAGTGAACTCACCCCAGGACAGCAAAGCGACTATTCTCTTATGTCCCATCGTCACTCGTTATGAGACCGACGTCAACTCAGCGCTTTCCAAGTTACCAGGTAAACCTTCAGAAATGACGTTAGACTACGTTTTGCCATCTAGCTGCAAACTGTGATGTGTGTTGTCTGTCTGTGCCAAAGAAATAGGAAGCCAGAAGCTGATCCTGGTGGTGATGCATCACACCCATGACTCCGACTACACTGCACCAAGCTCCAGCAACCTGAGTCGTCCAGTCGATCTTAAAGTCTACTGTCTCTTCCATGAAGAAAAGGGACTTTTAGTCTGTCCTAAAAATGAAACGGCAATCGAAAGCGTTCGCCAAGAGGTAAGCACACAAGTTATGCATTTTTTTTCATATGGTGTAGCATTAAAAAACTGTAAATGCTGATTTAGACAGACAAACCTATATACTCATCATTTAATGTTGCATTACAGTGAAAGTTCATGGATCTTTTTTCAATTTTAACTCAAACATTATTCCTCTATGCTTCCTGTCAAATAACATAGATTTTGATACTTTTGTATTAAATTTTTTTTGCAGCTGTATCCCAAGACTAAGTGCTGATCCAGGCGAAAATGAGTTTGGATACCATCATTAAAACATAAATGGGAATTCTTAAGATGTTAGACCAAAGGGAGGGGAACACTCCTGATTCTCACATTGGCTTTGTCTAACGCTCTTCACCTGCAATTTCAGCCATGGGTTGGATGCATGTAGATGTGTGTTTGCACTTTCTCATTATTGATCATTTATCACGATTTCACCAACTATGAATGCGAAAATAACACTAACCTCTGTATGTAAAATTGAGTATGAAGGATGACGCTGACTTGTAAATTCCAGAATAAAAATCAGTCTTGTGCATTTATACTCCGTCTGGTCATTGTGTCCTGGCTCATTTCTTTGCCAGAGGTTCTGTCCTCGTCCTCTCCGCCCGTGTCGTCACAATGGCCCAACAGGAAGCCAAGATAACAGCGGTGTTGCAGCGAAGGGACTGAACCCTGCAGCTGGATTGATCTCCTTATCATTCATCTGACTCTTCCTCGTTACATGCTTGGAGCTGTACGTGCCGCTCTCAAAGCCAACGTCCTACAAATGTGGTGATGGCAAGAAAACCCGAGCCTGCTCCCAATGCATGTAAAATACTTTAGAAACATTAAGAACATGCATCTCTGCTGTTCGACCTATAAGGCACAAAGACGATTTGAGCTAAAAGCTAACACCACTATCCCATCCCACATGGTGAAATTGTTTTGTCCCAGATTTTGCCCACACTGTCATCCGACACACATGCTCCGTGAAATGATGGCACTTGGTCGGTCCACTCCTGTTTGCCAGATCTGGGACACAAGTAAGCCATTGCAATATCAACCAAATGTGGCTGGAAACAGTTTTTTGCTAACACAGTCATTGTTGACATGTTAGCATCTCTGTGAGGTTAGAATTAGGCCTTATGATGCTTTCACTTAATGCTAACAGCATTATGCTAGCATGTCCACAATAACTACCAGTATGTTGAATTATTATTTAGAATGCTTTGAGATATTGTGTGAAATTGAATATTGATTGTTCAGGAGGTATACCACAGTGTCCAAGTAGCATGTTAGCATGCTATAATTAACACTGAACAAAGTAAAGCACAGGCTGATGTGAATGTCCTCAGTGATGCAGGTAGGACAAACTAAAAATCAAACTCAATAACGGGGCTAAAAGGTTATAAAAATGTATTCTGAGGAGGACTTGAATATCTTTACCAAATGTCACGGCAATTGAGCAATCGATGTGACATTTCAATCAAAACCCCAAATGTGAGCTTCATGGTGGCACTAGATGAAAGAGTAAAGGGATCATCAAAGTCAGACAGATTCATCCTCGGGGGATAAATTACAGTTATATTCCAATCTGGCCCAAAGTCTAAGACCAGCAGACCCACACTGCTGTCCCTGTATTGCTAACATGACACAAATATGATATTTACTTTTCTACAGGATCCCGTTTATTCAGAAAATGACCCAAAAAATATCGACCTCCTTAGAGCAGAGTGTCGAGGCATCAAGTGCTATGCCCCTAATGTGCTGTATATATTCTATGTGCCAGCAGTTGTGCAAGGGGGGGTGGCAGAATTGGTTGTAAAACAAGTTGTGCTCTGTAATATGTGTGTTGTCTGCCTTTGGTCTTTGCAGCAGTGACCTTGCCGCTGTTGCTTCTCCTCAGCTCTCCAGTTTGATTGAGGCGAATCTAGTGAAGACGTTTTTGCTTGAATAAGAATGTTTTCTGCGAAAGCGTGTAAATTGCGCTGAGGCATTAGCTTGGCACAATGTTGGACACCGATTCCCCTGCGATGGCTTGTAAACTGTGTGCTGATCTATGATGGTCTGACTCTTTGTGTTGCTGACTGTGTTGATTCATACGAGCCTGGAATAATAATCACCTCGTAGAAGCAGAAACTCACGTGTCCTTTCATGTATTCACCCATATTTATTCCATTTGTTTACTGCAAGTTTTGCTTCCTTTGCCCTTTATTTAGTCATTTAGCATCTCAAAATCATGATGCTAAGCTATCCCGACACAAGATACGTTTTGTGTACCTGGCTTTTATTCATCATGGTCACCAACTACTTTCTGCAAAGCCAAGCTACTGAATGTTGTCTTTGTTCTCTGCTGTAAAATCCCAGTAATCCCAGTAGAACCATTCTTCCTGCAGAATCTTTAGTGGCTCCTTGTGCCTTGCTTTGACTGGGACCCTTCTCTCTTTCTTCAGGGTGCAAGTCTTTTCTCTTCTCATAGTTGGTAAACACATTTTAACAGTGTTATTATAAACGGCAGCCCGTCAGTACATCCTACTCGATTAACTAGTTAGTTTCATATAGTTACTAGTTACTAATGAATCCAACATTCCAACGTTACAGAGACACAGCTCTCGCGCTTCATTTAGTTTTAGGTATGAAATTCTCCGCCAAGCTGTCAGAGTAGTTCAACCTGTTTGTTAGCAGCGTTAAACAAAAACTAAGGGAAGCATTACAATGAAACTTGGCTCCACCAAGTTGCTGCGGTATGTGTCAGGGACAAACCCATAAAATAGTTGTGTGGATCTGGACCAGGGATTGGATCCAGAAATCATGTTTCACTTTCTTTCACATTGAGAGATGGGCGTTTTGCCATATTTCCAAACAGTCAGGCAGGTTTAGGGGCATTGTTTTGCAATGTGCAACGTAGAACAGATCCAAAATAAAAATCCAGTGACTATAAGGGGCCTATTGGGCGTTGGTAGAGGAATGAAAAATATCTGATTGTTATTTGAGCTAAAACGTGACGTGTTTAGCATAATAATAACTTAAATGTAAAGATGAGATTGAAGTTATTTCTGGTTGCACTTCACTTCTTTGGGCACAAGGTGCCAGGAGAAGCTGACATATTCGCACAGGCTGCTTGTTTGGTTCATCAACTGAATTCTCACTGGAAATTGACAGACTTGATGGTGCAGACACAGAGTCTCAGATGTGAAAGTACAAATATGTGCAAAATAATTCGCATAACATGACAGCTAAACTATTCATATTGTTATAAAACATGGTACAAATGATGTAATTCCAGATGCAAGAAAATAGATTTCAAATTGTTTAGAGGGAAAATCCTTTGGAACTGTGAAACTTATTAGATTTGGTCTCTTTATATTATAATGTCACAGCTAAATATAAAACCTTTTTTCTAATATAACAGTTCAAATACAAACAATTCATCAATTTTTAAATCAAGAGCCAGTCAGTTGAATTCTATTCAATGGAGATGACGTTTATTTTTCTCTCGACTCAGTTTGACTGACGTTCTTCAACACACTCCGGGTGAATCACTAGAATACATCCCCTCTGCATCAGTGCACATTCTGCAGGCACCACATCTGCATACGAACGTGGACACACGCCAACACACAAACAAACAGACGTACACATACATTCCCTCGCAATCGCGCGCACACACACACACCAACACACACACACACAAACACACACACCCATAAACACACACACACACACACACACACACACACACAAACAAACACACTGTGTACAAACCCAAAGTGAGTTCTCACAGACAGGAAATGATGTCAGTTCTTGTCTCCAAGGAGATGGAGGCAGTTGCTAAGATACTGTGACACTAGGATTTTTCTCTCTATTTTCTCTCCCTCTCTCTAACATGCGCGCACACACACACACACACACGCGCACACACACACACACACACACACACCACACACACACAGGGATGTCACCATGAATAACTTGAAACTCTCTCTTATATCTCTCTTATTATTTTGCACAGATGGCACCCGAGCACCATTCCAACTTTTTCAGTCTCATTCCTAAAAATAACCACCAGAAATGTCTCTTTGTTCACGATCCCAATTGGCCACTCTGGGCCATTAAAGAGATCGCTAATTCTCTTCGACCACGTCTAATATCAGCCCTGCTGCTACAAAAATAATCACATTGTCAATCTGAGCGCTGAGGCCCGTAGCTACACCGTGGAAGTGATGGATGTGTATCAGCCCCCCCTCCAAAGCTTCTTCTGAGCGTGAGCTGCACCTCTCCACTGCTATCAGCATGCCACATATGTCTTGGCACTAGCATGTTACTGCCAAATCCTCCTTGCCCTCCCTCTCTCCTGCCCTGTGGCTCCTAACACAGCATTAGGAGTTTAAGGGGGCTCGGGTAGTATTGGAAATGCCATGCACTCGTCCTCTGGATAGTTGGATTAGCTCGCTCCGCTGTATTTCTACTCCAAGAGCCTTCCTGTACTGATGACACAAGCAATACAGCGATGAGTGTTTGTTCATTTACTGTGCACAAATGCATGTCCCTCTCCCTCCCTGCACTCCATCGCTCCCACACACACATGCTCAAGGGTGCTGGCGTGCACACAAACACACGCACACACACACATACGTGCATAAGAGGAATATCAGATTCAATGTGCAATGACACAGTGAGGACATAGAGTCGAGAAGGGGGGGAAGGAGGATGAGCAGAGGCGGAAGGCTGGGTTTGGCATGGGTGGCGTGGAATCTCTTTTAAATGGCGCGGGGGTTGAAAGGCAAAAAAAAAGATATGCACAGAGAGAGGAGATGAGAGTGGCGAAAAAGGCAGTGAAAGGCAGCGAGGGTCGGGCGAAGAGGCTGGATGTGGGCTAAGATTTCAGCATGAGTGAGAGGGAATGAGGAGAAGAGGGAGAAGGAGGGAAAGGAGGAATATCCTCTGCACCACGGTGTGACTGGAAATTTAATAGAGGGGGAGAGATAGAGCGAGAAAGAGAGGGAAGGAGAGAGGGGTAGATGGTTGGGAGAGAGAGAGAGAGAGCGAGGGAGAGAGAGGCTGAGGAGGGGGAGGGGAGAGGAAGAGAGAGGCAAAAGGCACAGAGACCTCATTGCTGTGCGGCTTTCAGCAAAAGCTAGTGGTCGTGAACAATGCTCACTACGGCATTCACGGGGGGAGGGAGGGGAGGAGTGAGGCAGAGGGTGAGGAAGGGGGGAGATGGGGAGGGAGGTGGGAGAGGATATATCTTGGGGGTCTTTCTGAAGCAGAGCTGGCCTGCTCCGTCCTTTGACCTTTACCGTGGGCTAAGACGGACTCAGATTTATTTTTACGCACAAACTAGAGGACACCGAGTCACAGAGGGCTGCCTCTCTCCTCCTGCACGTATCCATCAGGGGCGATGATGATGATGGTTTAGAGGAGCCGAGGCGCTCGACACGTGTGGACAAACACACAACCAGGATCAATATGCACAGGCCACGCATGCAGAGAGAAAGATCGGCATCTCCCAACTGATTAAATCTGTTTTTATGGGCTAATAACTTGCCGACTTTCTTTTGCTGTCCCCTAATTGAATCCATTCAGTATGACTCCACACATGCACATTAGCAGAGGACTCAAAGGGTTCGGGTTTTTTTTTACGATGTGCAAACCTCACAGGGGTCGCGGGCCGTGGATGCTGACAGCAGGTCACATGTGGCGGCTGGTACAACTTTAACTTCTGCTCCGAGATCAGCCCCGGGGACGAGATGAATAAACACTCATGTGCAGGAACACAGAAGTCACTAGTTAGCTCGATTACCACTGAGCATTCATTATGGAGCGTGGGCCTCATGCTCTTTAAAGCTCAATGGGCCAGGAGATGTTTCCCACTGCAGATGTTTGGTGGCTTTTGTTGTTAAACAGGTGGCCCCATAACACACTGCAGAGCTTCATATCTCCCTTTAGCATGAGCAACACACTGACTCAGATCAATGATCGTGGAGTGCTGCTGAGTCATATTAATAAACACTCGTTACATGTCTGGAGCATATGCACAAGTGAAATTGAGAAAGACAGAAAGAATATTTATTTATATGTAGATCTGGTGACAGCCTGGTTTGAGGTGTGTTTTATATCCGGGAGTCCTTGGTCCTCCATCTATTCTTCTAATGCCGCCTTAGTGGGATTCTGGCTGAAACATACGGAAAGTGCGTAAAAGGAGTCGCTTATGCTGGACGCAAAAAGCTCTGCCCAGCGGGCGCCGTCGCGTTGTGCTGGCTGCGTTCCTCCCCAATGATGATGCTCAGGCGCACGGATGCACTCGTCCAGGACCTCGCTCCTACATGTGATAATACCAACATCCTCTCCTCCAGCGACCCTTAATCCCATCTCTGTGTTGGTTTCTTTTTTCTCCGCCGGAGTGTGTGTGCGCACACGTGTGTGTGTGTCCTTGTGAGTGTGTGTGTGTGTGTGTGTGTGTGTGTGTGTGGATTCTGTTCATCTTTAACCTGCCATCACTGTAGCCCCCCGCGTTGCGTTGGCGCTGCGGATCTAGTCCACGAGAACAAGAGGCAGCTCATAGCCGCGGAGACAAGCGAATCAATTTAGGGGGGACGAGGAGAAAAGGAGAAACAGACAGCGAGGCTGGAGGAAGGAGAAGGAGAGAGAGAGAGAGAGAGAGAAAAAAAGCAGGACGATCGCGGAGGAGAAGGAGGACGAGAGGAGAGGAGAGAAGCCATCGAGCATCGCGCTGCAAACATTGAGGTACGTGTGGATATTGGATGTACAGGTAGAAAAAGGGGGGTGAAATGGCCGGCGTATTTATCGCATGTGTTACCCGACATGTATGGATGTTGGAATCGGTCGTTGCAATGATGGAGATCGGATCGTGAAATGTGGCACGGATGATAATCAGTAAATCATTAATACCGGTATGAGGAAAAAGCTCCCATGTAGTGTTGTCAGTGCGGTGGTCATTGATAACATATGGTTAAAAAAAAAGAAGAAAAAACACCAGAAAAACATGGCTCCTTATGTAAGTGTTTTCCTACACGTCCACACATTTTTCATATCTCGGCCATATGGATGATTGTCGGGGTGCAGTCGTGTTGTCATTACCCCCGAAGCCGGAGAATGGATGCAAGCCATTTTGTAATGCAGCATGTGCAGAATTAGGCCTATTCAGAATTTCAATTGCGTTCCCGAGAAGGTGCGCCGTAGTGCGCGCAGCTGCATAGATGAATAAGGCCATTCTGTTGAATTGTAGGAGATATTATGCTGGGGGGGCTGGTGGGGGGGGGACGGGTGGGGGGTGGGGGGGAGGTTATATGATAGGAAAAGGTCGCAGTTAAATGACAAGATGCACGTTATGTCCTCTTTTATCTTTCTTTCTATTTTATGTATCCCCCCCCTCCATATGTTGGAGGATCGAGAGAATATACTTGTCATCATTTGCAAGGGGGCTGGAGGGCCCCTTGCAATTTTTCACCTTTTTTTGTTTAAATATAAGCAATGCCGGTGGTTAGAAACTGGTGAGACGCGTCCCAGCATCCTTCCCTGATTCCCACGTCCTGAATCAATCTGGTGTTGTCATAGTTACAGTAGATGATGTTGGCCCTGCCGCTGCACCTGAGTCGCTTTGTGTTCGTCTCCAGACCGTCGGTAAATACACGAGGTCTAATTGGGCCTTTGCGTAGGCATGTACAGGCGACATCTCACGGCCATCATAGATGTTTTAATGAAAACAACAGGACTCTGCCTCTTCATAAACCTTAATGGCTCTGTTGAGGGGGGGAAGCGAGGCATTGATACAATCAGGCGCTTACGATGATGTGATTGGTTTGTAGCAATTGGTCAGCAGCTTGCAGCTAATTTGTCTTTTCACGACTGAGCGCTCTCTCAGGCCTGATCGAATAATCAATATCTACATGGCTGCAATCTGCTCTTGACATGGAAAAACGGCCAAGATCAAGAAAGAGAGAAATACCTCGGAGTGCAATTGGTTGGAAAACGTACGCCACTCGGCCGTGTCGTAAGCCCCGAGGAGAGAGCATCTTGCACACGGGCGAGGATGAGGAGGGAGGCCGCCGGGCGACGGAGCTGGCCTTCAGATGAGTCAAGGTGTGATTTTCTCAAAGCAAAGGCCGTCTTCTGCGTACATGTGCTGTTGCTCTCTCGTGTGCTGGGGAGCTTGACGCCAGGTCGAGGCAACAGGCGTCCCTGCTTCTGAATTCAATGTCTTCTCATGCAATTTTAACCTGTGTAGTTCACGTAGATGGTTAAACCGTCTCGTCTCAGGGACGCTCGCTCTGTGAGAAAACGCTCAGTTCCTTCAATGTTAAGAAAAAGGCTGAACATGAAATGCATTTGAGCATTTTGGCCTTACATTTTAGACCAACGTCAGAATGTATACAACTCCAAATCTCTCATTTCACCATAACGTACTTTTGTAGATTTCAAAAATGGTGGCAGAGGCAGGAGGAGTTCTTGCATTCACATTGAACCGCGATTGTTTTAAAAGACAAAGCACTAACCTTTCAGTATTTTCATTACCGGTGTATTGAAAAAAACATTCCTGACCGGAGAGCAGTGGTGTGATCGGATCTTTGGCCGGCCTGAATATTCATGGTGTTGTGTTTTGATGACTGCATGAATCATTTTCTGACGAGCTAATCACATAAACTACCAGGCCGCCATTCTGGATCAGATGCAGTTCTGATGTCTGCGGCAGACATTGAGACATTTTCCTCCTCTTTTTTTTCTCTTTTTCTTCCAATTCTCTCAAATAATTGACAACAACAATTACCTGCTGGATGGGGATGAGCAAGCAAGAGAGAGACTCCATGAGGAAGGACAAGCAGTGTAAAGAACAGCATCAGGAGGAGTGTTGCACAGGGCCTGCATACTGTAACATGGAGGTTTAGAGATTTGTATTTGTAAATCTGTACTTGGTCTCGAAGCGGAGATGGATGATGTTTTGTCAGTTCGGTGTGGCATTTGCACCCAAGTGTATGTGTGTGTGTGTGTGTGTGTCGGAGTGAGAGAGAGTCTGTGGCATGTGCAGAGCATCTGAAAATGTTTATTTTTAGCACATACTCCCTTATGACCTTTCTTAATAGCTGCTTTAAGAGTTCTCGGAGCTATGTTTTTAATAAAGACGGATGTTGACCTAATCCTCAGACCTTGTAGATATTAAGATTCATGGCAGGTTTGTTCACTCTGTTGCGATATCGAAGGCCAAGGTTGGACTGTGTGCTTCGTCAGGTTCCCCTGCGCTTATGTAAATATACATTTTCTTATGCGTAGCTGGATTTGCAAGAGTCTGTTTCTTTTTATTCTCCAAGCGTCTCTGGATTAAAAGGCCCTTTATTGCATAGGCTGTCTGCTAATGGGGAAACACACCTTAAGTCAAATATACATTGATTTAGACCTAAAAGGTGTTACTGACTAGTTGCACGGCAAATGTTCATCAGGCTCAGCTGAGCACAGTAATGTGGAATAGGGCACTGGACAGTAAGAACACAAGATGGTGAGTGAGCAGGTTGCCACAGCAACAGTGTTTCTGGGTGGAGATGCTAAGAACTGCCGTGGCAGCTTTGAAAGAAAAAAAAATGTTTATCAGAGAGTAAAATGTTTGAGAAGTGAATCTTTTTTATATAAAATCAATAATGGTAACACAGCGGTCACATAATCTGAAAGGTAACAAAGATCCTCTTGTCTGAGGTCCACAGAAGGCACAGGGTTGTGACTGGCCGAGTCTTAGTGTCGAGCCTGAGGAAACAACGAACACTTTCTCCTCGGTCCAATCATTATAAGGGAACGAGAACCAAGCATTTCTAAATTTAGTGAGTCTGCTGATGCTCGCAGCCATTTCTGTTTTCGAGAAGTGTGTGGCACTCTCTGAACCGGAGTCACACATGATACACATGCATGTATTCAAAGAGCCACGGCAGTATTTTTGCAACATGGTCACAATCTGGTTGTTGTCGCTGCCTTTGTTTTCGCCAGTTTCGAGTCGGGGATGTTGTCTGATTGTGTATCACTTGTTGTACACAACCTGGGCATTGCAGTAAAATCTCAGGAGTCAATAATCATTCCCTCATATCTTAATTGCTAAATTACTCCATGCAGGCATCATTTGTTATCTCATTTGTAATGCTGTGCTGCTGCCTCATGATGGATTGCATGAAACTCTGCATTAACCTTAGGTCTAGATAAGTCCCACCGGCAGCAGTAATTGCATCCAGCAACTTTAAATTCCTTTAAATGCAATATTCTACTTCTATCAGTGTGTATCTGACTTGACAAAGGCCGGTATCATAAAGTGGATGATGAGATGAAACCGTCATCCAAATCGTTAGACTGCCGCACTCGTGACCCAGCTCGAGGTTTTTTCCAAATTTTGTGGCCATTTCAGACACGCCATGACCCAGATGTTGAGTTCAACCTATAAAGAAAATGGCAGCTGACTCACCAGTTAGGCTACAGGTCACAATTTTAGATTCACCTCTTTGGAATTGAAAAGCCAGACTCCGCTCTTATCGTGCATTCTGGTGACAGGACAGTTTCATATTTTTGAGATATAAATTCTGTGTGATGAGGCTAATATCTTGCACAGTGCACTTGCTTGACCTCTTTCTTATTTCTGCTTTTCTCTCTTTTCCTACAGTGAGACGCACTAGCCTCCACAGAGACAACACATTCAGGAGCAACCCAACCCCCACCTCCAGAATTCGATTCATCTACAAAAGATTGTCATGGGAATCGAAAAAACAAATCAGGGTTGCCTGAAATGACATGTTGAAAGTTGTTTGTCAAAGATTTGTCAAAGAAGCATGAGCAAAGTAAAATAAGAATCTGTGAATAACATATATAACATCCCATCTTGTTCTGTGACAGTTTAAAGGAGGAAATAACAGAACAAGAGGATAAAGTATGGACATTAAGATAAGCACTTAAAATCCCTCATTTAGAGGTGACTTAACTTTATTGCAGTAGGGGTGGGTCATGACTCAGTTGCCATGCGTGTTGTCACGGTGACCAGCCCCTGTGCCCCTTCCCCCCTCCTCTGGTTGGTCCAGCTTTTGTTGTGGTTTCACAACCATGGACCCCAACTTGCAGAGGCGGCGCCCCCCTGCCCATCCCTGTGCACCTGCTCCAATCAGGCGAGCCGTGTCATCTGTACAAGGAAGAGTTTAGATCAAGTCCCGGAGAGTATTTCAGAGAACACAAGATACCTCAATCTACAAGAAAACACCATTCAGGTAAATATGGCCTCATCTACGAGCCACCAACACGTTCACACTGTAGTAAATTGAAGTTGACAGCAGTAATTCTGATGTTGCTACAACTTGCCATCATGTTTTTGTTTCCACACCAGGTGATCAAGTCTGACACTTTTAAGCACCTGCGGCATTTGGAAATCCTCCAGCTCTCCAAGAACCACATCCGACAGATTGAGGTGGGAGCTTTCAATGGCCTCCCCAACCTCAACACGCTGGAGCTTTTTGACAACCGTCTCACAGTTGTACCGTCACAAGCCTTTGAGTACCTCAGCAAGCTAAGGGAATTATGGCTGCGAAACAACCCCATCGAGACGCTGCCGGCATTTGCCTTTCATCGTGTTCCCTCTTTGCGCCGTCTGGATCTCGGGGAACTCAGGAAGCTGGATTTCATCTCAGAGGCTGCTTTTGAAGGTTTAGTAAATTTACGCTTCTTGAATCTTGGCATGTGCGGCTTGAAGGACATCCCTAACCTCACCCCACTATTACGACTAGAGGAATTGGAGCTCTCTGGGAACCAGCTGGGTATAGTTCGGCCTGGATCCTTCCAAGGCCTAGCATCACTTCGCAAGCTGTGGCTAATGCACTCCAGAGTGTCAGTGATAGAACGCAATGCTTTTGATGACCTCAAAAATCTGGAGGAGCTCAACCTCTCCCACAATTCCCTGCATTCCCTGCCTCATGACCTCTTCACCCCTCTGCACCAGCTGGAAAGGGTACATCTCAACCACAACCCTTGGGTGTGCAACTGTGATGTTCTTTGGCTCAGCTGGTGGCTGAAAGAAACAGTTCCCAGCAACACCACATGTTGTGCTCGCTGCCATGCGCCTCCAGGTCTAAAGGGCAAATACATTGGGGAACTAGACCAGAGCCACTTCACCTGCTATGCCCCAGTGATCGTTGAGCCACCCACTGACCTCAATGTCACAGAGGGCATGGCTGCCGAGCTGAAATGTCGTACTGGAACATCGATGACCTCTGTGAACTGGTTCACTCCGAATGGCACTCTGATGACCCATGGATCGTACCGAGTGAGGATCTCAGTGCTTCATGACGGAACACTGAACTTCACAAACGTGACCGTGCAAGACACCGGGCAGTACACTTGCATGGTAACCAACTCCGCTGGAAACACCACTGCAACCGCTGTGCTCAATGTGTCTGTGTCAGATCCCAGCAACGCTTACAGTTATTTCACCACTGTCACTGTGGAAACAGTAGAGACAGTAAGAGGAGAGGAGGAAAACTCGGCGAGACAGTATATTAATGAGACCTTCATAGAATTCTCAAATCCTACTGTTCAAAGAGGGAGACCTGGCATCACTATAACTCCCTCACCTTCTTCTCTTTCCTCACTGTCCCCACGAGCTAACAGAGGTACGGAAAACTCACCGACAATGTCGATAATGGATGTAACTAACATTCCAGGCCTGGATGACGTAATGAAAACAACTAAAATCATCATTGGTTGCTTCGTGGCCATCACCTTTATGGCAGCTGTAATGTTAGTGGTCTTCTATAAACTCCGGAAGCAACACCAGCTACATAAGCACCACGGCCCGGCTAGAGCCATCGAAATTGTCAACGTGGAAGATGAGATTGGAGCTGGGGCAGGAAGTGGAATCTCAGGTGGCTCAACGATGAATTCTGGCATGGGTGGAGAAGGAACCCTGAGGAGACATCATCCAGAAATAGTCAACCTTCCCAACATTGGCCGTACAGATACTCTCAACCATTACTACAAGACCCATCATTTCAACAACAACGTGATGGGTCTTAGTATTGGTGGTGAAGGGATCGGACCAGGAGGGATCATGAGTAGCAAGAACCTGCAAGGCCACGATATCCCCATCTCCTGTACCTCAGTCCCAATCTCTTCATCTAATATGCTCTCCTCATCAGGCAATGGCACCAATCCCCATTCAATGTCCCCACCTCTGCCGATGTCTCTCCCCATGCCTACTATGGGCTTACATGGATCAATCAAGGGTTTCATGGGCCAAAACCAGAATCCTCAAATGGAGCCGCTTCTCTTCAAAGGCAACTCGAAGGAAAATGTTCAAGAGACTCAGATCTAAAAAAAAACAAGAGCAAGGAGTATAGAGAGAGAGTGAGCAAGAGTCGAAGACAGAGAGGGGATTGATGTCGGGTTTATGCACGGAATGATTAGACTCTAAGAGTGCATCGACGTTACACCAGGAAAGAGGATAGACTGACACGGCAATACACAAACACATAGACTTATTCGTGACAGTGTACAAGCCAAGGATTTCCACAATGGGCCACTTGTGTTTGTAGTAACGATCATGGCCATGGAGATCAAGGAATGGACATTCTACAATGTAAATCTGTGCCAAAGCAAATGTTTTTTGCAGTTTCTACAAGCTGTGTTCTCGTAGGGAAAAACTAGCCTTTCTGAGTAATCAGTCCCGTATTCGTTGTTGGCCAGCAGAGATGAAAGACATGCACAGCACTTACCACACTGAAGACCGGAGATATTACAGACAAAAAAAAGTTTGAAGAGACATTTTTCTTCCACACAAAACGCAAGCCACACTCTCTCTCAAGTGACTCATAAGACTCCCTCAAGGTGAAAATTATGTAGGCATAAATAGATGGACAAAAAGGTACAGTGCAGTACAAACTACTGTGAAAAATCCACAAATTATATAAATATATTTTCATTTAAATATGTATCATTGCAGACTCCGATGCAGAGATATTTTGGGGTGGATGTATAAGCTGGTATAGTTTGTTTCTTTGTGAATAATCAGGGGTGGCGATAGTGACGGTTGGTTATGATACATGTTTTAAGTTTGGCTACTTCTCAGAAACATAAGGGCTCAATTGCAACACTCATTGTGACTCTTTGAATTGGCTTTGTGACATAAAGTCCATTTAGGTTGTAGAACAGTAAATGCAGATCTCTGTTTGACAAACTTTTGTCTGTTGCTTCAGTAATAATCATTACAAACTTTTGTGTTCTAAGAGTGTATTATGTATTTTGTAAAAGCCAGCTACTTGGTATTTGAATTTGACGATTCTGATACTTAAACGCCAGCATCAAATAATGGTTAAAATGATGTTCCACAAAACATGGAAAGGTAACTCGATGCAAAGATCTGTATGGGTAAAATAAAAGTGTTGACAATGTGTTATTTAAATCAGATCAGTAGCCAGATATTTGCTTTTAGACAGGAATTTGATATGACCTCCTTGCTCATGGTTACCATAATCATGCCATAAAATGCTGTCATAGGGATGATCAGACATCTATCTAGAGCAGCATTGAAGAAGAAGGGATTAAAACATCCATCTTTGGATGATTGGAATGAATGGAAATGTACAGTATATTAATAATAATAATGTCTGGTTGTATGACAATTGTAAGATCCACATTTTTACAGTGTAACTTTCATATGTTAAATGCCATTTACGCTTATTGCGTTTAAACTATGTATTTCTTTATTTTTGTTAGTTTGATATACTGTGTACAGTTGTCTAGCCATGTATCATTACGTGTGAAATAAATCAATCATATATTGGGTTGTGGCGGGTCAATGTGGCGACCACATGAGTAAAGAGTGAGACGTTATGCAGCCCTCTGTACTAAACCGGGATTGAATGTATGGTTTGTGGTTTAGCCATTAGTCAGCCTGGTAATGATAGGTGCCACCTGCTCTACTAACATGTCCAGACAGGCTTTTAGTCACTCTCCTGTAGTTGCTCTACAGACGCTACTGGTTTTGCTAAATTAGTGTTTTTTGAACGAACTAGATGATGTTATTCCTACTGAAGGTGCTTTTGTCTGAAGTTAGCCCTCGATGTGCTTCTCCATGGCGATTCTTTAAGACATGCTTTTGAAATGTGAGGTAAAAAAAAGAAATCCATTGAATAAATCACCTTTCTCTGGGATGACAGACTGAATTTATCAAGCAGGAGCCCAAAATGTTTGTTGCAATTGAGCACAAACTGGACAACACCAGTTATTTTTAGATAAATGTACCTGAGACAGTATCAGCAAAATCACATCGACACTCGTTTTGACTGTAATGCAGCTGTGTACGTGATTCTGCAGTGTTTTTGTTCCTTTGGTTCTTCTTTAATTTGCACCCCCCTCCCTCTGAGGTGTATTGGCTCTCTCTCTCTCTCTCTATATATATATATATATGAGCTGTTTTGCGTGATGGTTTCGGCTTATCAAGTTCACACTTATTGGGAGAAAGAAAACAGTGAAGCATGGTAATAATGATGTTAATGGTGTGAGTGATGATATCAGAGAAATCCCACACAGATTGTGTTGTCGCAGAGGTTAATCCATGAAAGGAACATCTTCTGGATCAACGCACGACACATTGATTCAGATTAATGATAAATATCTGGGACATCTTTTGAAATGCGCCTGCTACAATGTAAATGGATAACGCAGGTTGTCAGGACTGCATACGCGTATTTTCTTCAACTTGCTGTTTTCGATTTGTGGATCCCGTTCGAATCCATAGTAAAATGTAAATGCACTGCGACCCAACCAGCAGATCTGGTGGGCAGGGTCCCACTGTAGCCCCGCTGAGACACAAATAGAATATAAATGAAGGCTAAAGACACAACATATGGCCGCTCCCTTGATGTGCTACATTTGGAGGCTCTGTCGTCAGATTTCAAAGAGCATATTAGATACCTCCTTGTGAGCGGCGTGCGAGGGGTCCTGCATCTCAGCCGCGGCACAAAAATCTCCTTTAACGCTGCTGCTGCTGCTGCTGCTGCTGCAATGTGTAATCGTGATGGTGACTCACCTAATCAGCACTGTAATGTTCCTTTCATACCTCTGGACATACATAACATGCACAGTTCTCATCATTATTATTATTGTTATTAACATTCAGGGGAAATGCGGGAGGGCTTTGGTTGCATCTTGTGTCGGGGCTCAGTGTGAGGCTCAATCTAACAAACGTGTGACACCTTTTTAATGAAGATCGCAAGCTTGAGACTGGAATCTGAATATCTGTGGACAAGGCAAATGTCTCTCACTGTTTATTATGGTGGCGAATTGATGCAGCCTGGCCACCGATGGAGTTCTGCCATACACGTGCATCCTCTGCACCAACCTCCGCTTACAATGGACGCTTCAGCCCAGATGACATTTCTTGGTTTTGTTGGGAAGCAAAACCCCCTTAATGAAATGGATTAAAATGCAAGGCGTGAAAATGGACTGACCTTTTGGTCCTTTAAAGGTAAGCTGTTCTGTTTGATAAAACAATATATATATATAAAGAAAAACTGGGTCTGTTTTGAAAGATTTTTAAAAAGAAAAAATGTTAAGAGTTAGAAAATGTAGATTTCTTTAATATAAAAAAGGGAAAAATGTCATTTTGTGTTGTTATTCTTTTATTTATTTTGTTTTAAAGTTGTTGGTTGTATCTCAGTACGTGATATTATCAATTTGGGGTCTTTATGTAATGCCATTAAATGTCATTTTATTTCCACGTATCCATCAAGGTACACAATGTGGCAGCAAGGTGTATTTCTTCAATTATAGCAAAAATCAACATGTGCTACTCTCGCACTTCAATGACTGTCATACAATGACAGAGAGGTCTATTATTTCACTGTTTGCTTCTTCTGTGATTCAATTGTCCACCCGCTGTAAGGAGTTACTCCGCTATTAGATACAGACACCTCCTTCATTCTTTGTTGTGATTCCATCCTACGGAGCGGTGCAACTAACTAAATGAAAAATGAGTTAACAAGTTCACGATGATGATGTTTCAAATAAGTTACTGCGTGAAATTTTATAAAAGAAAATGAAAAAAAAATCTGAACAATAATTGTGTTGACACTGTATTTTGTTGCTTCATTCGCCTTTACACACTTGAACCAGGAAGGAGGGTTCCTGGTGTGCATTTGCAGAAATGTGCAAAATCATGTTGAAATAGCTGCTAGCTCAACTGAAGTTTTAAAAAGGTGGCAGCAGCTAATAAACTGTCAAACACTTGAACAAGTTGCAAGGTGTTGAAAATATATTTGTACAAGTTTAATTAAAAAAGGTTCCATTGACTTAACTTAAATAACACAAAGTTGTGTAAGTGAATTATAATGCTCAACATGGGCCTGTCATTTTCCCAGGAATGAATTCAAATGTTACTTATCTGCTAGTCTTTGCTGGTTAAAATTCTAATAAGACATGAGTCAACTAATTGATTGAGAGTTTAGAAGTACAGTTGTGTTAATCTAACAAATCAACACTAGTACATGCTGTAATCGCTACAGCACGGCAGCCACCATAATAAGTTATATGCTCTGTCATGTTGCATTAGAGTAATTGTGCATTAAACTGTACTGTTATTTTTTTTTAATTCCTAGTGTATGTTGTGAATAAACAAATGTGACAGATATGGAAAAGTGAAGCGAAACAAACAAACCAGCTCATTTAAATGCAGAAGTTCATGGATTTTAATAATGTCGCTGAAATTTCTGGGAGGAAGTGGACAAACTAAATGTGTCGGACGCTTGAACCTCCTCAAAACTTCACTGTTACTGCTGACAATTTTGAAAATAATTAGAAACTTGAGCTTGATTCCTGCTCCACTGTTGTATTTTGCTCTTCTGTTCATCTGCTTGTCAGAGCTTGGATATTTATATTCTTATTCCGAAACCCCAGGGTTGAGGTGAAGCTGCATCACAGATGTCCAGCCCTCATTACGAAACAACTACCCCAAGGTATTCATGCATCAGCCATGAACAATGACCATGAATTTGAACAATATGTTGAGATAAAATGCTCGGGCCCCACAGCAGGGAGACAGTGTCAGGGGGCACTATGTAAAGAAAGGTTCTTTAATGTAAATGTACTTGGTTTGGGTCTCCAGAGACCGTGGTTCCCATGAGATTCCCTGAGCATGATGTTAAAGGGCTTGTTTGTGCCCTGAAATCAATAGAAAATGCAGCGACAGTGTATATTGGCAAAGCAAAGAAAAAAACACACATATAATCAAACCGAATGCTCTGTAACACCTCGAGGTGACTCATTTTCGGGCAGGTATTAATATCTGCTTTATTCGGTGCCGTTTCTCAGGTTTTGTGTTAATGGTGAGCAAAACATCTGGGCTTGAATTTGTCCTTTTTGTAAATGCTTGCATGAAGTGCGCATGTAGAGTGGGCATGCAGCAGAGGGGAAAACATTAATGTGTGCTGAAGATGAAAGAGAAATGCATCAACGTTTAGAGCCTCCTGTGATGTCGGCTTCAATGTAATGGGACGAAGTCTGGTACTTTTCAATTAGAGAAGAGGTGGAGTTTTAAAAAATGTCGGCTTTCCGCGCCTTGCAGCAAGAATCCATAATCCACAGGAGGTATATATATTTATATCAACATAAATTCCCAATTGTAATTCCAAACTACGCGCGGGGCTCGAAAGAAACGAAGGAAAACCTGCTGTTTGGATAATGCACATCAGCGTCTCCCGTTGCAAAGTTGTGCTGCAGTCGTTTTATCAAAATCCACTGTTCCCCCTGTGCTATCTTTTCCCTTCAAATTCAATAACCTCCCAGCTGTGTGTTTCTCCAGGGATTCCCCTATCTGAACCCCCCCCCCAACCCCTCAGCCCCTCTCACCCCGCCCCGGCCCACAGACAGACTGCAGGAGTCTGTGGGGAACCTGACACGACATAAACTCTACTGTGAAGCAGAGGTGTCAGAGTCTGTGGGCTGCATCTCCGCCAAACGAGGAGCCGTGGAAATGCCAAATCCCCTTTATTTCTCCACGCTTAACAGGATGCAGCACAAGACTGGAAAAAACACATGTGTTAAACCCGAGAGTGGTGCGTGCGGAACAGCTGTGTGGGCTGCATCCATAGGAAAGAAGAAAAAAACAACTATGTATAGATCCCGTGGCCTATTTAGACGCTGTTTATGTGACGACAAGTTAGCAGGCTTAGCTCCGAGTGAGGATGCAAAGTATTATGGGAAGGGTGAGGAGGGGATGACATGACCCACTTGGTCTTCATTTGTGTAAGACACTTTAAAGGAAACCAGAAGCCCTTTGATTTAACGTCTGCTCTTTGTTTAAAGATTTAGATTTTTTTTTGGTTGCAAGATATACTACAGCCGCTCTCAAAGGGCTTCCTCGCACTGTACTGAGTACTCTTTGCTTTCCGCCTCAGCCTATATTTAGATTTTGCTTGCTTCTCCCAGTGTTATCCCATTGAGTTGGGAATATTGTTCCCCTTCTTTCACCCCCGAAATCGCGATTAATAATCCAGAGCGAGGGAAGAGGATACACTCAAACATGCGTGGCCATACCGGCAGACGTGTGTGTCTGGGGTACTTTGCAAGACAAACACTCAGAAGGGCCTTGTAACTCCAGACAGTTCCTCGCCTCCGCTGGGAATAAAACACTCAACCTGACCAGCGAGGTATGTCACCCGGAAAACAAGCCATGTTTGTTTCTCCTTCCACTAAATGCTGGTGAAGTCAGAGTGGAGGAGTCGCTGTCCTGTCTGAGTGTGTGTGTGTGTGTGGCGGGGCTCAGATTGATGCATTTCTGGATTCATGTATTCATTTAATGTGTTTGTGTTTGGGCTATATGTTGATGAGGCCCGTGCATAATGAGCTGCTTTATAATGCTCTAGAAATAGCAAAGAACACAGAAAGGAGCTCTCCCATGAATATCTCACCAGCGATGCTTGTGACAGTGTAAAGCTGTGGTGGAGGCTGAGCTTTGAAGTAATTGCTTTCCTGTGAATATCTCGTTTCCTGCATACATTAGAAACACAGACACTTCCCATGTAATCACCGAGAAGGAAGGTATGTTGCAAATTGTTCCCAAGTGCTCACACACCCACACGCCAACATACTTCCGAGGCACTGTGCAGATGTTGTTAGAGGATTATTGCACTTACTTGAGTATTGACTAACAATAACGGCAGATTGGGGGGAAATCTTTTTTTACGTCGCTCGGTTAATGTTGTGGCGTTTTAATGGTGTTCGGGAATTATGTAGCAGCTTTTACTTCCATTGTATTCACATATTTACAAGAGGTGGTCGTTTTGGGGGATATATTGGCAGCTGGATGAGCAGAGAGGAGACACTTTATACAATAACAAAATCTTCTAAAGCTG